>JAWQFJ010001336.1:107188-119688 GCA_034096865.1 Theodoxus fluviatilis
AAATTACAGACACTATAAAACCGAGTTGGACAAAACGCAAAATAAATGCTTATCAGCACAATGACTGATTAGACTGAAGAAATCAACTGGATGAATAAATACAGCAGATTCATGCATGAAAATCTCAATATTATTCTGTAATAATGAAGGAAACATAAGAAAGAATAAGACCTGTAAATTTCAGGGCTGTATCATGTCCCCTTTTTTCCCTTGTATTTTCAAATATAGCAAAAACCGTATTTTGAGAAATCAAGGGAAAAAGATTCAATGTCCTAGTATTCAATAATCAAACTTCTCCAGTCATATGGCATTGCTGGCCCCTCATTATGAAACTTGAACAACCTCCACAGCTAATATCTAGACAAAATCTTTCCTGAAACTATTTATAAAAAATTACAGACACTTCAAAACCGAGTTGGACAAAATGCAAAATAAATGCTTATCAGCACAATGACTCTTTTGTGCCAGGTCCCATCATAAGATACACTAATGTCTATGATGGGAATCTCTCCTCCACCAAGGCTCTCCTGAAGGTCTGCATCAGTTGCTGAGTAGGCCTCTCTGACAGTAGCAGCAGCACGCTCCAGGACCTCTGCACCCTCCTGAACTTCAACTTCTGCAAATTGCAAGACATGGACTAAATATATGATCATATTCATAAATACTAACTGAAAACAAAGCTTAGATGACTGCAATAATCAATTCATAGGAAGCAGTATTCATGGATTTAGAATCATGTCAGAACGCGACAAAATACCAATAATTATACACAGATCAATGTAAGGAATTTAATTGAGCAAGATGATTGTTTTTCTTACCTGTCAGTAGCCGGTCGTGGCGCTGGAAGGTCTTCTTGTGCATTCCTGGCAATCCGAAGATGGTGCTGAATTTCTCTAGAACCCGATGGCCTGTCCCAACCTCATGACTAAACAGAGTCATCAGTCTGTTGACTTCAAATGCCACGTTCTTCTTTGTGGACCCTCCCACTCTTGGAGAACTCAGTTCATCGGCTCTGAAGCCGCATTTGTGACACAGGAGCTCCAATTTAGTGGAAAATCCTTGATTTCCACCTTCACAGATGCCTACTTCCAGTTCATTTTCAAAACATTCTGGGCAAGGAACTTGTGCCAGCAGTTTCGTCAACTGATCCACGTGGGAAATCAGCCACTTCTGAGACTGAGCATCTCCACACCACAGGCAGTGTCTGCACTTCTGCTTGCTGCTATGTCCAATTTCTTCCGAGATGCAGAAACCGAAGTTGATTCACTAATTCCAGCTTGGGAAGTGGATGGAAACGGTTCTTGAGTTGCACAATCAGTCGACGAAGTGGATGGGACTGGAGAATCTGTTGTTGACATCAGTGCAGGAGGTGAAATAACTGATTGCTCGTGCCGTGGAGAATCAGTTGACATCGGTGCAGGAGTCGAAATAACCGATCGATCGTGCCGCGGAGAATCCGTTGACATCGGTGCAGGAGGTAGATCCTGCCGTTTTGCAGCCCTGGCAGCTTCTAACTGCCTGCTTCTAACTAGTTTTCCTTTCCTCGGCATTTGGCTTCTTCAGTGCACCAAAATCACAATAATAATACACGCGAAGAGTTACGAGTAGATTCTGCGATCAACCTGAGGCGCCATGTTGTCGTCATGCAGTGGAGAATTGTGGGAGGAATTCTAAGCTTCTGATTGGCCCACGTGACCATTTTCTTTGTTCTCCCGCAAAATAGGCTCTCCTATTGAGGTCAACCACGCTATCATGACTTAGTATAGAGGAGTTCTCTCCCTTGCAGCATTCTCCTAATGGAAAGAGCTACAAAATGATACCAAACATGTCGGCATTCAAGCTTCGATCGTGTATGTTGTCAAGTGGAAAACAATGACACCGTCAGCCCCAAAAAGCAAAGAAACAATTTATTTCGGTGACAGGTAGTGTACATTTTAATATTTTATAAATATTTTCGAGCATATTTCACACTTATAAAGACCGGCGCTGGTTAGTAGGATGGTTATGCAACTCAAATCTGCAATAATCCCAACATCGACGAAAATCAAGAAAATAGTGAGTTTGTACTGCCGTATCCCCCCTTAAGGCGGCAGAATAACTTGAGATTGGGTTGCACTGTTGTTCTTGAGTGTGTTGGTGAGCCACTGAACATAGACACATAAAATTTGAGCTGAGCTGCAAAAGCTTTAACACTAACAGTTAAAGTTTTTTCAGATCAGGACAGTTATGTACATGCTTTTATTGTGTCATTTCAGTAAATTTCTGAACACACTTTTTGATTTAGTGTGCCTCAAGGATGCACAAAAATAATGATTCATTAAATTTCTAACTGAATTCAATATATTTTTTTTAAATTTAATTTTACATATATGTAAGAAAATTACTGAAGAACAAGAAATGCTACAGAAAATCTGACTATAGGTATGCATTGAGCATGGACAACTGTACATTTAAAGTTGGATTCAATCAAATTTTAATTCATTAAATCTTATATTTTACTTATTAAGTTTATAACTCAAGAATGTAAAAAACCAGACATCTGACTAAAATAAATTAACATCTGGACCAAAATGTGTGAGATATGGGTTCAGCTACGTGTATATATATATGAGAGAGAGAGAGAGAGAGAGAGAGAGAGAGAGAGAGAGAGAGAGAGAGAGAGAGAGACAGACAGACAGACAGACAGACAGACAGACAGACAGACAGACAGACAGAGAGACAGACAGAGAAACAGACACAGAGAGACAGACAGACACAGAGAGACAGACAGACAGACACAGAGAGACAGACAGACACACAGAGACAGACAGACAGAGAGAGAGAGAGATAGAGAGAGAGAGAGAGAGAGAGAGAGAGAGAGAGAGAGAGAGAGAGAGAGTAAAATTGGTTGCGCTTGGATGCCCGCACGTGCATGTGTGTTTGTCTCGTCATGCATGAATGTGAATAGGTTAGCCTATGGATTCAGATTAAGTATACACTGTTAGAATGTATAATTATAGAAACTAAACCCTATATACTTCGAAGTAACATTGAATGCAAAACATAATTATAGCCCACAGTTATATGGATGACCCTCACACACTAATTCATTGCTGCAGGAAGTGTCACAGTATGCACAAATTCAATTTTCTCAGCTTTTCATTAAGAAAGGCCTATCTATATGATGTTGTGATGATGCATCACACTGATTTTAAAATAAGTTTTGGTAAAAGGGATTACTTTTCAACATCAATTATTAAGGGGGGACATAGCGTACAAAAACGGATTAATAGAAAATAAATCATAACTCAGCAAATATGGAAGCTATGCTAATGAAATTGTATACAGAATACAAACACACTGGAAGGTATATTCAAACAAAATTTTATTGCTGAAGACTCAGTTGTTCATGTGTAATAGCAAAATGACTAAAAAATAAACATACCAATTTTCTCCCCTCCGTCAAATTTTAATGAATAACCTTTTATGATCAGCAATGATTGCAAACAAAGAAGAAGGTCTATATTACTCAATAAGATATAATAAGTGGATTACTAACACTTATCAATAATTTTAATCACGTTATGCTGGGAGCACTTTTTTTGGTTACTTGTTATAAATTGCACTAAAATTATTTATAAGTGTTAGTAAACCACTCATAATATCTTATTGAGTAATATAGACCTTCTTCTTTTTTTATGATCAGCAATGATTGCAAACAAAGAAGAAGGTCTATATTACTCAATAAACTATAATAAGTGGATTACTAACACTTATCAATAATTTTAATCATGTTATGCCGGGAGCACTTTTTTTGGTTACTTGTTCTAAATTTCACTAAAATTATTTATAAGTGTTAGTAAACCACTCATAATATCTTATTGAGTAATATAGACCTTCTTCTTTGTTTGCAATCATTGCTGATCATAGTAAGGTTATTCATTAATATTTGATGGATGGGAGAAAATTGGTATGTTTATTTTTCAGTCATTTTGCTATAACACATGAACAACTGAGCCTTCAGCAATAAAATTTTGTTTGAATATACCTTCCATTGTATTCTGTATAAAATTTCATAGCATAGCTTTCATATTTGCTGAGTTATGATTTATTTTTATTAATCCGGAGGAGTTACCTCCCCCTTGACTACAATGCGAAAGACAGTCCCACTCTTTGCTCAGACACACTATAGTCTGTACTTCCACAGCCTTCAGTTCTTCAGGGAAATGCTTGGATAAAGTCTTTGAGTACTTCAATGTCTATCAGTCTGTAGCCTGTTGAGTCTGCACTCCCACCTTCTGCTGATGTTGATGGTGTTGCTCTCCCACCTCCTGCTGATGTCGATAGTGTTGCTCTTCCACCAACTGTTGATGTAGAGGCCACTGGTTTAGCCTCTTGTTTCTTGGAGGAGACCTCTACATACTGGTTTCCTCTGAAAGCCCTTGATTTCCCCTTTTTCTTCTTGCGTGGAGCAGGCTGTGCTTCATCGCCCCTTCTTGTTGACGTTTTGCGAGGCATCCCCCTTTTCTTCTTGGATGGAGGAGGCTGTGCTTCATCGCCCCTTCTTGTTGACGTTTTGCGAGGCATCCCCCTTGTCTTCTTGGGTGGAGGAGGCTGTGCTTCATCACTCCTTGTTGACCTTTTTGCGAAGCTTCTGAAAAAGCATACATACACCAATAAGTAAACAAACTCTCAAAACCAATAGTTCAGCGAACAAAGAGGACTAAACACACTATTAAAACTCATTCCTAGATGCTTTCAGTAATTATTCGATCAACATCACCAACCACAACAATTCTGTAAACTGAATACTGAATACAATTGAGACTGACGGCACGGAATCTCGTCTGAATCTGCAGCCAAGTTGAAGACTCGGGTCATAACTCATATCATTTTATTAATCCATAAGGAAATTAAATTGGTCAACAGCATACATGGGTCATTAATGATTATAAAAGTTATAATAAACTCAGAGAAACCATGATAATGAAATCAGTATGTAATAAGCAACAACAACAAAAAAACAACAACAGCAACAAAACAGAATAATAATCCTAAACAAAGGTTTCTGCAGACCAAATACTGATCAGAAACTGATCAGAAAAACTTTGACAGATATAAAATGGTATCATCTGCATGATAATCACGCTTTTCACCATACCCAGTGTTCGAGATATATCCAGTTTTCTGTGTGTTTTTTGTTTGTTTTTGGGGGGATTTTTTTAAAAAACGTTAAGTGAGTATGTACATAGAATCACTTTTGCTACAAATGCAAGTCCAAAATGGATTGCGACTTACCCATCATCACCGCTCGCAGGGTAGTGAAGACGCTGAATGCTCTTTTCCCTCTCTTCCCGTGGTTGTTGAAATGCAAGCTTGCACCTTTAGCCATCACCTTGCTGTAGACGTTCCGCACACATTCCATGGAATCTCTGCCCCCAACTCGAGATAGATAACGGACCTGAAAGCAAATAATAAACCTGTTTGAAAAATAAATTAACAAATAATAAAAAATACTTGGAATTACTTTCATTACAGGTAAGGTTTGCATCAGCCAGTAATCAAACAAACACTACGGAAATGTGTATCACATAAACCCCCAAAATGATAAAATGGTGTCACTTAAAATGTTGTTTTGTATTGTAATGACAACTAGGGCTAGAACAATTGTGAGACAGGAAACAATTTTCCTGATTGAATAAAAATGTATTTTGGTCCATTCACAGACACACCGCCCCAAAATGCAAGATCCCTACTGTTAGTCTACAATCTTTTGGTGGTAATTGTTTTAAAAAATCAACGACATCACAAAGATATGGAGATTTCTTCTGTCTGTCTGGCCAATTATTGAATTCACATCTGTGTATAAGCCACTTGCAAACTTCACAGCTGTGCATAGTCACTTGCAAACATGTTTATCTCAAAAAATGAATAACTGCAGTCAACAACTCCCGGGGCTTGATCCAACTGCAAGCAGAAAAACAAACACACACAAAACAAAAACACTTACAAATCAAACAGAAAAGTAAGAGAATAAAAATAACCATGACTATATCAAGTACCATTAACAAAAAAACAAAAACAAAAAACAACAAAGTGGTTTTCATCTTCATTGTCTCGACAAAAGGGGCATTTGGGGTCATTGCTCAATGAAGTAAAACGGTGCCTATTTTTCTTCAGGTTGTTGACACTAAACCTGAGAGAGAGAGAGAGAGAGAGAGAGAGAGAGAGAGAGAGAGAGAGAGAGAGAGAGAGAGAGAGAGAGAGACAGAGAGAGAGACAGAGAGAGAGAGACAGAGAGAGAGACTAGAGAGACAGACAGACAGACAGACAGACATACACACTGACAGACAGACAGACAGACAGACACAGACAGACAGACAGACAGACAGACAGACAGACAGACAGACAGACAGACAGAGAGAGAGAGAGAGAGAGAGAGAGAGAGAGAGAGAGAGAGAGAGAGAGAGAGAGAGAGAGAGTGTAAATAGGTTAGCCTATGGAATCAGATTAAGTAGAATTATAGTTCTAAACTAAACCCTATATACTTGGAAGTAACATTGAATGCAAAACATAATTATTTATAGTCCCACAGTTAATTAGGGATGACCCTCACACACTAGCTAATTAATACATACATTGCTGCAGCAAGTGTCACAGTGTGCACAAATTGAAATTCAATTTCTCAGCTTGTGAATCATTGAGATCGAAGAATGCAAGCTTGTTTATCAACTTATGCACCACTGTGGAATATCTTTAGGAAATGCAAAGCAATACATACCTGTCAAGAAGGTGATTTGCGGCCAGAAAGTTATTCCATGAAGAGAATTCAGTTTGAATATGAGCGCGTTCGGTCTTCAACGGTAAAAGCCACTCAAGCAAGACGGCGAAGAAAGCTGCCTGCTGATTGGAGGATTCTATTCAGGGAACCAATCAGAGGACTGCTTTCATACAGGCTCTCCAAAAGAAGAAATCTGACGAAACAATTATCGAAATCGGTTGCACGCAAACTACAGTTTTCGAGATGTGACATTTTCTGTTTCTTGCATAATTAATGAGCTTTTTAAAGCCACACCCCCTTGATTAAAAAATTATTTTAAAATACTTCGGTAAAATGTATAAGTTTCATATTATTTCCTGGGATAGTTTGTGCATGGATGAAGATGACTTCGAAACGAAAAACGAAAATCGAGTTTATTCATGAAAATGACGATTTTGGGAGGGTTGGAGCTAGCATTAAGTTCTACGATGATTCTTATTCCTTGAAATCAATCTTTGATATTCAATCTTATGACCACATGACCATCTAGTGGGTCATGCACCGAGGTCAACAGTTGACTGGCGTACCACGGCTGAATCACGGCGACACTGGCGCGAGGCAGAATCTCCGCAACCAGCTCGGTGAGGTCTTGGTACAGTGACGGCTATCTCGGGCCGGTATTGCCAGTAAAAGCCCGATATCGGGCCGTTCTTGGGCCAACATACAGTGCGGGCTGGGTATGTGTGTGTGAATGTGTTTATAAGTGCAAATGTGTGTGCTTGTGAGTGTTTGTGTGTGTATGTGTGTGTGCGTGTGTGTGTGTGTGTGCGTGTGTGTGTGTGTGCACATGCAAACCTCCTGTACCCCCCAAGGCTTAGTACCAAAGAACAAGAATATTGAGAAAAATTGTGTGGCAGCCTCTGAATCTTTCCCCATTCCAGCTTGCTCCTTCAAGCAGTCTCTCCCTGGTGAATGCCATGAAGTTCATCAAGAACCCACGACAGATGTGCCAGAGGGTGTACGACATGATCTGCGAGATCACCGCCCGCATCAAGTCTCTGATGATGGAGCTGAAAACCAGGGGTAGGAACTGGATAAAGAGTCTCCTGTCCTTGTTTGTGTGTCTGTGTTCAGTGCTGTAGGAACTGGATAAAAGAGTCACCTGTCCTTGTTTGTGTGTGTCTGTGTTCATTGCTGTAGGGACTGGATAAAGAGTCACCTGTCCTTGTTTGTGTGTGTCTGTGTTCAGTGCTGTAGGAACTGGATAAAAGAGTCACCTGTCCTTGTTTGTGTGTGTCTGTGTTCAGTGCTGTAGGAACTGGATAAAGAGTCTCCTGTCCTTGTTTGTGTGTGTCTGTGTTCATTGCTGTAGGAACTGGATAAAGACTCTCCTGTCCTTGTTTGTGTGTGTCTGTGTTCATTGCTGTAGGAACTGGATAAAGAGTCACCTGTCCTTGTTTGCGTGTCTGTGTTCAGTGCTGTAGGAACTGGATAAAGACTCTCCTGTCCTTGTTTGTGTGTTGTGTCTGTGTTCAGTGCTGTAGGAACTGGATAAAAGAGTCACCTGTCCTTGTTTGTGTGTGTCTGTGTTCAGTGCTGTAGGAACTGGATAAAGACTCTCCTGTCCTTGTTTGTGTGTGTCTGTGTTCATTGCTGTAGGAACTGGATAAAGAGTCACCTGTCCTTGTTTGCGTGTCTGTGTTCAGTGCTGTAGGAACTGGATAAAAGAGTCACCTGTCCTTGTTTGTGTGTGTCTGTGTTCAGTGCTGTAGGAACTGGATAAAGAGTCTCCTGTCCTTGTTTGTGTGTGTCTGTGTTCATTGCTGTAGGAACTGGATAAAGAGTCTCCTGTCCTTGTTTGTGTGTGTCTGTGTTCAGTGCTGTAGGAACTGGATAAAGACTCTCCTGTCCTTGTTTGTGTGTGTCTGTGTTCATTGCTGTAGGAACTGGATAAAGAGTCACCTGTCCTTGTTTGCGTGTCTGTGTTCAGTGCTGTAGGAACTGGATAAAGAGTCACCTGTCCTTGTTTGTGTGTGTCTGTGTTCAGTGCTGTAGGAACTGGATAAAGAGTCTCCTGTCCTTGTTTGTGTGTGTCTGTGTTCATTGCTGTAGGAACTGGATAAAGACTCTCCTGTCCTTGTTTGTGTGTGTCTGTGTTCATTGCTGTAGGAACTGGATAAAGAGTCACCTGTCCTTGTTTGCGTGTCTGTGTTCAGTGCTGTAGGAACTGGATAAAGACTCTCCTGTCCTTGTTTGTGTGTTGTGTCTGTGTTCAGTGCTGTAGGAACTGGATAAAAGAGTCACCTGTCCTTGTTTGTGTGTGTCTGTGTTCAGTGCTGTAGGAACTGGATAAAGACTCTCCTGTCCTTGTTTGTGTGTGTCTGTGTTCATTGCTGTAGGAACTGGATAAAGAGTCACCTGTCCTTGTTTGCGTGTCTGTGTTCAGTGCTGTAGGAACTGGATAAAGAGTCACCTGTCCTTGTTTGTGTGTGTCTGTGTTCAGTGCTGTAGGAACTGGATAAAGAGTCTCCTGTCCTTGTTTGTGTGTGTCTGTGTTCATTGCTGTAGGAACTGGATAAAGAGTCTCCTGTCCTTGTTTGTGTGTGTCTGTGTTCAGTGCTGTAGGAACTGGATAAAGACTCTCCTGTCCTTGTTTGTGTGTGTCTGTGTTCATTGCTGTAGGAACTGGATAAAGAGTCACCTGTCCTTGTTTGCGTGTCTGTGTTCAGTGCTGTAGGAACTGGATAAAAGAGTCACCTGTCCTTGTTTGTGTGTGTCTGTGTTCAGTGCTGTAGGAACTGGATAAAGAGTCTCCTGTCCTTGTTTGTGTGTGTCTGTGTTCATTGCTGTAGGAACTGGATAAAGACTCTCCTGTCCTTGTTTGTGTGTGTCTGTGTTCATTGCTGTAGGAACTGGATAAAGAGTCACCTGTCCTTGTTTGCGTGTCTGTGTTCAGTGCTGTAGGAACTGGATAAAGACTCTCCTGTCCTTGTTTGTGTGTTGTGTCTGTGTTCAGTGCTGTAGGAACTGGATAAAAGAGTCACCTGTCCTTGTTTGTGTGTGTCTGTGTTCAGTGCTGTAGGAACTGGATAAAGACTCTCCTGTCCTTGTTTGTGTGTGTCTGTGTTCATTGCTGTAGGAACTGGATAAAGAGTCACCTGTCCTTGTTTGCGTGTCTGTGTTCAGTGCTGTAGGAACTGGATAAAAGAGTCACCTGTCCTTGTTTGTGTGTGTCTGTGTTCATTGCTGTAGGAACTGGATAAAGAGTCTCCTGTCCTTGTTTGTGTGTTGTGTCTGTGTTCAGTGCTGTAGGAACTGGATAAAGAGTCTCCTGTCCTTGTTTGTGTGTGTCTGTGTTCAGTGCTGCCTGTCTTGGTTGGTTGATGAGCTGTGGAAGTTGGAATTGTTTTGCAGTTTGAAATTGTTTGGAGTGTGGAATTGTTTTGCAGTTTGAAATTGTTTGGAGTGTGAAATTGTTTTGCAGTTTGAAATTGTTTGCAGTGTGAAATTGTTTTGCAGTTTGAAATTGTTTGGAGTGTGAAATTGTTTTGCAGTTTGAAATTGTTTGGAGTGTGGAATTGTTTTGCAGTTTGAAATTGTTTGGAGTGTGGAATTGTTTTGCAGTTTGAAATTGTTTGCAGTGTAGAATTGTTTGCAGTGTGGAATTGTTTTGCAGTATGACATTGTTTGTAGTGTGAAATTGTTTTGCAGTTTGAAATTGTTTGCAGTGTAGAATTGTTTGCAGTGTGGAATTGTTTTGCAGTATGACATTGTTTGCAGTGTAGAATTGTTTGCAGTGTGTAGGGTTGTAGTCACTTATGAAAAGATGTAATTAGCAGATATGTTGGATCCATATTTCTGTAGGAGCTCTGCTGCATCATATTCATAGTTTTACTTTTTACGAATCTCGAAGTTCAAGTAGAATAGGTTTGCACTTTCTTAGGCTGAGATTATGTAGTGGACCAGGGGAGTTTTGTATTGCATCTTTATAATAGATAGGAAGAGAAATTTTTGTAGTAGTTCATGAGGGAGGGAGGGGAGGGTGGAGGGAGGGAAGGAGGGAGGGAGGGAGGGAGGGAGGGAGGGAGGGAGGGAGGGAGGGGGGGGGGAGGGAGGGAGGGAGGGAGGGAGGGGGGGGGGAGGGAGGGAGGGAGGGGGGGGGGGGAGGGAGGGAGGGAGGGAATGAGGGAGGGAGGGGGTTAGGGAGGGATGAGGGGGCTGTGAGCAGCACTGGCAATGTGTTATTCAATGCACACATGCACAGGTGTAGGTGTGTGTGTGTATGTGTGTGTGTGTGTGTGTGTGTGTGTGTGTGTGTGTGTGTGTGTGTGTTTATGGATGCATGTGTGCGCGTGAATGGATGCATGTGTGTGTATATATGCGAGTGTGTGTGTGTGTATTGGTTTGTCTTTGTGTATTTTCTTCCATAAGTTGCACTTTTGTGCACATGTTTTTTGCACAAGTCTATCATTTGTTGTTTCAGAGATGTGTAATTTGAGTGGAGGTCAATGCCATTTCATTGCGTGAAATTTGTTGTGTGTGTGTTTTTTTTGCGCGCAGTATCAAAGATTGACTCTTCATACAATGAGCGTAGGTTTTCCCTTTTTCCTTCCTTTTTGCCTTGTTGCTTAATGCATCATGTCCTTGACTGTCAAAACTTTCTTGTGTGTGTGGTCAGAATGCATGTAGTTCCTCAGATTGAGTTACATTTCATTTTACTGCCATGAATATGTGTTTGTCATGATGAAAATAGCAGATGCACAGAACCCATGAATTCATGGTGGTTTGGTGGTAAGCCCCCCCCCCCCCCCCCCCCACTCCCCGCCCCCCCACTCCCCGACCCCCCTCCCTGCCTCCTCCCCCTCCCCACCCCCACCCCCCCCCCCCCAAAAAAAAAAACCCAACAAAAAACACACAACAAACAAACATAAAAAGGTTGTGTTTAACAGTAACTTTGACACACACAAAAAAGGAAGGTCGGTAGGTCAGCCTAATTGTTTTTCCTTTTCTTTTGAAGGAGAATCTATATTGAACAAACACAACATTTTCATTCACTGAAAAAAAAATTCAACTGAAAAAGTGGATTCCTCAAGTGCTCATACAGAGAAGATGGTACAGCATGCTGTTTGGTTTTTACTCATGCTTGTATTTTAGTGTTTTTTTTCACAATATATATATATATATATATATTTTTTTTTGGGGGGGGGGGGGGGGGTCAGCAGGAAAAAAACGGGGCCAGTTAGGTTACTGTAACCACAATTTTTGACTCACATGCGAAGCAAAAGTGAGTCTATGTACTCACCCTTTTCGTCCGTCCGGGCGTCCGGGCGTCCGAAAACTTTAACGTTGGATTTTTCTCGGAGACTATTAAGTCTATCAATACCAAATGTGGTATGATGGTGTATGATGACAAGGCCTAAAAAAACATACATAGTGACTTGTCCTTGCTTCAAGGTCAAGGTCGCAGGGGCCATAAATGTTGTCTAAAAAACAGTCATTTTTCACCTTTTCTCAATTTTCTCTGAAGTTTTTGAGATTGGATACCTGACCTATATATGGTATATAGGGCAAAGTAATCCCTATCTTTTGATACCAGTTTGGTTGACCTTGCTTCAAGGTCAAGGCCACAGGAGCTCTTCAAAGTTGGATTGTATACATATTTTGAAGTGACCTTGACCCTGAACTATGGAAGATAACTGTTTCAAACTTAATATTTATGTGGGGCACATGTTATACTTTCATCATGAGATACATTTGGTCA
>JAWQFJ010001336.1:124688-134688 GCA_034096865.1 Theodoxus fluviatilis
TTAGCTTGCTCTGTTTGTCTGTTCTCATTTCTCCACTCAAAAGCATCTCTGCCTTCTTCCAGACTTGAAGCTGTACCACGGAGAGTCTTGGGAACTCCTCATTCGGCGCTGGTCCAAACTGGAGAAAGATTTCAAGCTCAAGTCGGGGCAGTTCGACATCAGCAAGATCCCAGACATCTATGACTGCATCAAGTACGACCTTCAGCACAACCAGAAGACGCTGCAGTACGGGCGTGCGGAGGAACTCTTCATGTGCTCTAAGGCTCTGGCAGACATTGTAGTCCCACAGGTAAGGAAGCATGGCCAGGTGTGCTGATGTTGACAGGGGCAGCGAAGTTTGCAGTGGGAGGGCTCGGTGAGGCCACCTCAAGTACCTTGTGCTTTTGCGGTAGCGTTTGAAAATACACTCGTCTTTGCATTGGCAGTGATGGAGAGAGGAGTCGTTGTGTCTCTGTCGCTCTGTGGAAAGGTTTTTTGAAATTGCACTCTTATATGAGAGGAATCGCTCTTGAAATTTGTTCCACGTTTTGCTGAAATCTCTTTGATATTTGATCTGCTCTAGACTAGACTAGTCAGTTGTTGCTGAATAGTTGTGATGGGATAGAGGTGCATTTGTTGTTGTTGTCGGGAGAATGTGTTGTGGACAGGCTTTTTACATGAGAGAGTAGTTTCAGTATCAGAAGTATTCCATGATGCAGACTATTAGGGACTTTGCTACAACTACAGTAGAATAGTTGGAAACTTATGTATGTTGTCTTAGAAAACAGTTTGTGAATGCGTGGAGGTTGTTGCCATAAATATGCCTAAGCAATGCATGTGCTTATTGCTTGCTTGGCTGTAAAATGGTGCGATGTGTTGTGCAAAAAAATTGCTTTTGGTACTTTGAAATGCAAAACGATTCTTAGATGTGAGAGCGGTGTGCTTGGCATAAAAAACGCTGCGAGAACTCGGTGTTAGGAAGCAGATGTGTACTTAGAGATGTGACATGCATGTGTCTTTGACTAAGTGTTTGGACAACTCGACATATGCTGAAGCTGCAAATAATATTGCCTCGCCAGTAATCTTTTTACGGATGAAAGATATGTGCATTATATTTAGGGTTCTGTTATGAGTTTGTCCTCTTTGTTTACCTGAGTGTTCGTTTGTCGTTTGTGTGATGTGCTGAAGATTGTGTGATGTGATCTGAGTGCAGGGTTGTGGAGTTAGATGTGGCAGAGACTATTGTGCAGGTGAAATTAGATTTACCCTGTGCTCAATAGGAATTTTAAAAATATAATTTAGCACCCTGGTAGCAGAGGTAAAAGTTTTGTGGATGCATATAAGGGTTAAGGGAAATAAGAGGCATTGTTTTGAGGACATGTATCACCACAAAGTCCGCTTAACAGATCACGAAGGAAATTATGTGCCCATGATTGTTGAGTGCTTGGATTTATCTCCCTTCCACCACTAGGCAAATATGGCCCTTCTGCTTGTATTCACCCTTCTGGAAAGCAAACAAAATATTGTGAAGTAAATCCCAAATGGTTATTAGTCTTGTGTAGTTAGATTGTTTTTTCACCAGGTTTGGTCGAAGGTTTGGGCAGGTTTTCTCTACTTGATTGATGTCAAAGAACAAGAAATTGAGCATTGTATTTGTAACATTTGTGGATACACCGGATAATGAGCCACACTAGTGAACTCATCCGAGGAGAGGGGTGCGGGAAAGTCAGCGAATCTGGCAGGCCACACAATCTGATGGGCTACCGCATTTAATTGGTGTAAATAAAAAAATATATGAGTGTTTGTGTTGGGATTTACACTTATTTATTAATTTATTTATGCAAATCAAATGTTGTGGCCCGTCAGCTTGCGTGGCCCACAAGGTTCACTCTTTCCCGCACCCCTTTCCTCGGATGAGTCCACTAGTGTGGACCATTTTTGGAAATCTTTCTGCACTTTGTTGAGAAATGTGATCACTAGGTGTCTCATTCATGGAATTCCACAGTTCCCCACAGCAGGGGAAACGGTGATAAAGGCTTGGGTTTTACATAGCAGCTGAAGTGGCGTTACTCTTTATCCCCGGTCAGTGAGCCTCCTTGATCAATCTGTTCCCGGCACCTGGTGACATAATGACAGAAGGTTAATTTTTCTCTCTCTCTCAGCACTGTCTACACTTTCTGTTAAGTTTTCCAGCAGTAAGCCACTGCAGCAGTCATCTCTACCTGGATTTCCTCCAGAGTGGGGAGAGGGAATGCATATAAAGTACCTCGTCCAAAGATGCCAGACTAGGACCCAGGCAGCTTTAAATATTTCTCATGTTAACTGAAAGAAATTAGTGGCAGTTGCTCCAGCGAGCAGACTGAAATCCTGACCAGAGCCGGTGCTTGAGATTTTCATGGAAGTTCATTTGTGTTGATAAACTCCTCGCTTTATTCAGGATTAGTGACAGCAAAGAAGTGACTGACACCACTCTCTGATCCACAAAAAATCCATAGTTACCATTTGGTGTGTTAATTATCTCATGGAATGACTAACTCTTAAAGGAAAAAAGAGTATCTTTTAAGATTCAAATTAATTTATTTTTACAGTTTAATTGTGGAAAGGTTACTACTGCATCTGTAGAATGTTGGTGCAAGTCTTTGTGATGCTACTACATTAGCAATGTGAGAATGAAAAATGCCCATTCCATACATAAAGTTATGTGTGTGGGTATGGGCGCGCGCATACGCACGCGCATATGTGTGTGATCTTCAAAGGTTATTACATGGTGGGTGTTTTTTGTGTGTGTGTATGTAAGTGGATATATGTTGATTGAGTTGCTTTTCCTCATGGCTTTGCTTGGCAATGTTTTTTATAACCATTTTATTGACTCACATGCGAAGCAAAAGTGAGTATGTACTGAGCCGTGTCGTCCGTCCGGGCGTCCGTCCGTCCGTCCGTCCGTCCGGGCGTCCGGGCATAAAAAACTTAAAAGTTGGATTTTTCTCGGAGACTATTAAGTCTATCAACACCAAATGTGGCATGATGGTGTATGATGACAAGGCCTCAAAAAAACATACACAGTGACTTGACCTTGCTTCAAGGTCAAGGTCACAGGAGCCATAAATGTGGTCTCAAAAACAGTCATTTTTCACATTTTCCCAATTTTCTCCCACGTTATTGAGAATGGCGACCTTAGCTACAAGTGGTATATAGGTCAAAGCAAGCCTTATCTTTTGATACCAGTTTGGTTGACCTTGCTTCAAGGTCAAGGTCACAGGAGCTCTTCAAAGTTGGATTGTATACATATTTTGAAGTGACCTTGACCCTGAACTATGGAAGATAACTGTTTCAAACTTAATAATTATGTGGGGCACATGTTATACTTTCATCATGAGACACATTTGTTCACATATCATCAAGGTCAAGGTCACTTTGACCCTTATGAAATGTGACCAAAATGGGGTAGTGAACCACTAAAAGTGACTATATCTCATGGTAGAAAGTGCCAATAAGCACCATTGTGCTTCCTATGTCTTGAATTAACAGCTTTGTGTTGCATGACCTTGGATGACCTTGACCTTGGGTCAAGGTCACATGTATTTTGGTAGGAAAAATGTGTAAAGCATTTCTTATTGTATGATGTCATTGGTAGGTTTAGTTGTTTGACCTTGACCTTGAAGGTCACCTGAAGGTCAAGGTCATATAAAGGTCAAGTTCAAGCATGTGAGTCGTATGGGCTTTGCCCTTCTTGTTTTTCATTGTTCTGTTTTCAAACAAGCTTCTCATGTGCTATAGATCTCTGTCTTTGATTGAGTGCCTTTCTTGCTGTGTAAGTCAGGAGCCAAAGAAAAAAAAACAAGGAGTAAGCTAACCATTAACATATTAAGACAGTTTAAACACATGAGCTATTTTGGCTGTGACAAGGTATGACCAAATAAAGATGAATGTGTAATTCATCTGAGCGTGTAACCATACCAGACAGAGGATGCAAGAATGCTCATGGATAGATTTTGGCAGTAGTCAAGAAGTGTTGCCCCATTTACCTGGTGACCCATCCTGCTGCTTTATAAAGGAAAGAAAAAAAAGAAGAAAAGAAAAATGAAGTTTAGCCAGAGGAATTTGGACAAACACTTCTCTCCTCTCCTTTTCCTGTTGAAGACACAAAAGGCAACACTTGTGACCATTCTTGACAAACAAAGCTAATGTCACTGAAATGGGTTTTGAGCATTCCCTTGGGAAAGTACAGTTGTCAGGGAAATAAGTCGTATGTTGTTTTCTGTAACTTCACACAACAGTTAAAGTCCGAGTATGTGTGCTATCGACTTGCTGTTTTCTCTGGAATTTGTGTAAAAATGAAATGATTTTGTGGTTGAAAAATCAGGTTCTCTCTTTCTCCCTCCCTCCCTCCCTCCCTCCCTCCCTCCCTCCCTCCCTCCCTCCCCTCCCTCCCTCCCTCCCTCCCTCCCTCCCTCCCTCCCTCCCTCCCTCCCTCCCTCACTCACTCACTCACTCACACTCACTCACTCACTCACTCCACTCCCCTCCCCTCCCCTCCCCTCCCCTCCCCTCCCTCTCCCTCCCGCCCCCCCCCCCCTCTCTCTCTCTCTCTCTCTCTCTCTCTCTCTCTCTCTCTCTCTCTCTTTCTCTCTCACACACACACACACACACAAACACACACACACACACACACACACACACACACACACACACACACACACACACACACATATATACACTCGCACACACACACACACACACACACACACACACACACACACACACACACACACACACACACAAATTTATTCTTATTTCATTTTTTAAAATTACTTTGGCCTGGTTATCTCATGCAAGGTCAAATTTTCTTTACATTTTGGAAACCTTGTAATTGAGTTCTAAATTTATTTAAACTCAAAGTTGTTAATGAGTTGCTTTATTTGCACATGACAGTACTGCAGGATCTATGGTTTTTTAAAATATAAACGCATGTTTGTAATTTTGTGATGTGTCAGTATATTCAGTACTGAAACAGAGGGAACATTAAAATGTTATCATGCATGATTGCAAATCAGCCCTGCAATCGTCAGAACCCACTCTATTCATTCAAACTGAATATTGAAAATCGGCATGATTTAGCCCTTGATGCATTTTTATAATAAAGTGTGTCAGAGCATCTCCAGTGAAAAGGACACAAAATATAAAAAGAGTTGTCTAAAACAAGGGACTATCAGCAGCAAAGCTGAAGGCAAAATCAAAAACACCTTTAAGGTTCAAGCGGCTATGATAATTATTAGAAAACAGAAGTATGCATAATGAATAGTGCAAATTGTGTGCCTGGGGAAGATGTTTTAGCCCAAAATGTGTGCTATTCATTACTTTTTAATGTGTCAGCTACATTTTGTAATATAGGCGGCCACCTGAACCCAGTCATGTAAAAAGAAAAAAGAAGACAATAATGATAATTATTATTATAACAATAGTTTTATTTGTCCCAAATCATGACTGAAATCTCCTGTGAAACTGATCAAACCATTGGAGAATTTGAAGTAGAGTGTAAACCCTGTATGGAACTTATGAAGGAAAAATTGTGTGTAGTGTGTCAAAAGAGAATGAATTCACTTTAGATTATGTGTTGAGAATAAAAAGGACAGAATGTAAATTTCTGGTTCAGATCTTTATGCAATATCACTAAGTTTGATTTCAAGGAACAAATCTGTACCATTGGCTTATGATACGGGAGGGAGTTGATGTCCTGTGAAGGAAAGTACACTACTTATTCCCATGGAGTGAATTCATCCGGCCTTTTGTGCATTCTCACTTAGGCCGATGAGAAATGCTTGGCACCCTGGCTTGAGTGCTTTGGCGAGCTCCTCGCCTTCTCACAGGCCCTCTCTGAGGTGGTCGTGCCACAGGTAACGGTCCTGCCAGCATACCACACCTCGCCTCACCCTCTGCAACACCCCTGGCTCCTAGTAATGGCTATGGCCAAATCAGCTTTCTCATTTGCTTCCAGCTCAAAGCAGCACATTGTGAATTGGCATGGGAAGGTGTGTTGTTGTGTTGGGATAGTACCCTGGGCTTCTGGATCCTGTCATCTCATGTACTGTGAAATATGGGCAAAGTTGCTTGACCCCCCCCCCCCCCCCCTTCCCCCCCACCCCCAATCAGCTGAAACTCCTTGGTTGCTGGGCCTTCAGGGTCTGCTTCAGTAGCTCACCCTTAGATGAATCAAAGATTATAGGTTACACAAAGATAGTTCATTAGCTAATTGTTATGAGGATCGAGACACGTTGCGCCCCAAGCGGCCAGGACTATGGGGAAGTAATCACACTGCTTAGATACATGTAAAAAGTCCTTGTTTGTCGACACGTTTCTGATGCATTCTGATCATGTTTGTGAATACATTTACGGTGTAATCCCCAGCGAAACGGTCTGGAATCTTTCCAGAACAATTCTAGAAATGTTCCAGAATATTCTAGAATATGACTTCTGGAACCAAAGTCCAAGATTCTGGAATAATGACAGAAGATTAAATGAGAATTCAAGAGAATATTCTAGAATATTCTAGAATGGTAATGAATGTTCTAGAAATGAATGAAAGTTCTAGAATAATTCTGGAATTATTCCAGATTATTCTGGGATGTTATTCCAGAATATTCTAGAATACTGACAGATAATTCTGGAACAATTCACGATGAAATTCCAGAAAACTGACTGCACATTCTGGAACAATTCAAGAACAATAATATTATTGAGAAGAATAAAGGTAATAGAGTATTTTGGAATTGTTTAGCAACAACATTCAAACAGAATATTTAGTTAAGAAACAACAAACCAATATCTGTTAAATGTAGATTATTTAATACAGATATTGAAATGGTACATAATGATGATCACTGCATACATAAAGCAAGAATTGCTTGTAATGGTAAACCATAGTTCAGTTGCAACAGTGCACAATGTGTGTATTTCTGAAAAGATTTCAATTGCAGTTTTCATTACATTTACAATAATGATGGAATTCTTTTTTTTATACATATATATAAATAAATCATGATTAACTATTCAGAAGTCTTCAGTGTAGTGTCAATGGTTGAGAAAACATTAAAAATAAAACAAAGGAAAAAGAAATGCATATATCTAAGCAAAAGCTTAGAAAATGTTAATGAGACAAATAGGGCAAATTTCCTGTATCAAATCTGATTCGTGCTTGCAAACATTATACAACACTTAGATGGCCTAATTCCTATGACATTATAGCTGAGCTTCAGATAACATTCAGTTCAAATGTCAACTGCCTCAGAGTAATCTCCTCTGAAACACTGTGAAGGAGCTAAAACATAACACAGTTTTGATGCTCAGGTATCCTGGTCTGAGCTAGAAAAGGTGGTATATGAATTTCATGTACTTAGTTTGATGGTGTTTGAAACAACTGCACACATCAGATGATATCTGAATCACCAATTAAATTCCATCCAACTGATTTTATCAATCAAATCCCATTCATAATTGTATCTCATACCTTACAATTCTTGTGAGCAGTGAAGAAAGTTATTGGGGACCTAATTGTAGATGCAGGTACCGCCACAGAGAAAGGAATATCTCTCGATATTGCCTTGGGGAACTTAGTCTCGAAAAGCCACTTTTTCTGTCGCCAAAAATCTTGCTTTTCATGCAAGCGAAGCACACCCATTGCGATGCTGAGACCGATGAAAGTTTTCATCTCAGGAACTGTCACAGGCGCCCACTTGGAGCTGGCAGTCCAGGCAGGAGGTGGATTCTTCTGTCTCTCTCTCTCAGCGTCCGAGGTGGATTCTTCTGTCTCTCTCTCTCAGCGTCCGAGGGGATGTCAATCTTCACTCCTTGAGCGCGTCGAAAGGCGTGTCGCATACGAGAACGAAAACCTCTCACTCTCGGATCAAGATCCATCTGCACGCGTCGTGTGGCTGTTTATGTCCTCCATCATCATGATCATGTTGGCATCTGGGAATCCGTTGAACAGCGGGACATCGGTCGCCATCACAGTGCTCCTGCAGCCTCAGGACGACTCCACGGGCACCGCGACAGTCCTGTGAAGCACTGGGCGAATACTCGAGCTTGAGTCGGCGAATGATTCCTTTTAGAGATGTACCGCTTGAATTTCAAAGTCCACCCTGACCAAGCCTTTCCGTTCGTGCAGAGATTCGATCTCCATTTTCCGTCTTGAACTGCCCGTCTCATTCAAAATCAGAATCAAATGCTGAGCATCAATGTCGCTTCCTTCGCTCTCATCCGATGCGTAGTTGGCCATGACGCGAAAAAAGACAGAACGTCAGTCGAAATCTCGACAAAAATCGCCACAACAGAGCTAAATCTTGTCCGATTTGATCAAACTTGCACAAGTTTGTAAGTGCGCGGTCTCTCTGCTTCCCAGCAGGCATTGCGATAAGTCGGCCTGCACTTCCGTTTGCTGTTTGCTATTTTTAGATCTTGACGTAAACAACGCGAGGGACAAAGTACGTCGCTCCCTAAGGGGGGAATTGCAACGTGCGCGTTCATTTATGTATGTTGACACTAAATCTTATATTCTGTGTGTGATCACTAAAGTGTCTTGCGTGTGTGTTAAAATGCTTTGTTGTTCACTTCTCTTCTTTTTTTTTGAACTCGAACTCGAACATTTTAATTTTTATTGGATGAGAGTGATAGAGAAAGAGAGAGAGAGAGACACACACACACACACACACACACACACACACACACACACAGAGAGAGAGAGAGAGAGAGAGAGAGAGAGAGAGAGAGAGAGAGAGAGAGAGAGCTCTAGAATGCCTTATAACGTCATATCCCCGGCGAAACGGTCTGGAATCGTTCCAGAACAATTCTAGAAATGTTCCAGAAGATTCTAGAATGTGACTTCTGGAACCAGAGTCCAAGGTTCTAGAATAATGACAGAAGCTTAAATGAGAATTCAAGGAAATATTCTAGAATATTTTCTAGAATATTCTAGAAAATAATTCTAGAATATTCTAGAATGGTAATGAATGTTCTTGAATACTTACAGATGAAGAAGGAAACACAGTTCTAGAATAATTCTGGAATTATTCCAGAACACCATTATTATTATAACTTAGAAGATTTTAGTACGTATTCCAGAATATTCTGGAATGTTATTCCAGAATATTCTAGAATACTGACAGATACTTCTGGAACAATTCAAGATGAAATTCCAGAAAACTGACTGCACATTCTGGAACAATTCAAGAACAATAATTATATTATTGAGAAGAATAATTAGGTATGAGAGTATTTTGGAATTGTTTAGCAAAAACATTCAAACAGAATATTTAGTTAAAAAACAACAAACCAATCTCTGTTAAATGTAGATTATTTAATACAGATTTTGAAATGGTACTCATCAGATGGTGTTTGAAACAGCTGCACACATCAGAGATTCAGATAATATCTGAATCACCAATTTCCATCCAACTGATTTTATCAATCAAATCCCTTTCATAATTGTACCTCATACCTTGCAATTCTTGTGAGCAGTGAAGAAAGTTATTGGGGACCTAATTGTAGATGCAGGTACCGCCACAGAGAAAGGAATCTGTCTCTCGATTGCCTTGGGGAACTTAGTCTCGAAAACTACGTCGACGGAAAAGCCACTTCTGACGTTCTGTCGGCAAAAATCTTGCTTCTCACGAATCTCAGGCAAGCGATGCACACCCATTGCGATGGAGAGACCGATGAAAGTTTTAATCTCAGGAACTGTCACAAGTGCCCACTTGGAGCTGGTAGGAGGTGGATTCACTCTCTCTCTCTCTCTCAGCATACCGATGTGTCTCTGTCACAAGCGTTCCCACATCGCGCATGATCGCGTCTGTGAAGATCAGAGAAGACATGAAGATGTTTTGCGTCCGAGGTGATGTCAATCTTTACTCCTTGAGCGCGTCGAAAGGCGTGTCGCATACGAGAACGAAAATTTTCTGTCTGCCACGATCCTTGGAAGCCTAGAAACTCTTCCTCCGACGATTCCTCTTCCAACATCTCTCGCATCAGT
>JAWQFJ010001336.1:139688-157188 GCA_034096865.1 Theodoxus fluviatilis
GCTTTCTCTTAGGCTGGGATTTAATGGACCAGCAAATTAGATGGACCAGCAGCAAAAAAGATGGATCAGCAGCAAAAAAGATAGGTTTCAACAGCAAATTAGCTGCGATAAATATTTTTGGCAGCAAAAAATATACTTAGCAGCAAATTGGATATTTTAGCAGCAAAAAAGATGGTTAACCAGCAGATTTGCTGTTTGAACAGCTGAGATGATATTTAAACTGCAAATTAGATACTTTACCATCAAGAAAATACAACTGACAGCAGAATTGATGGTCACAGCAGCACAATAGATGATCATAGCAGCACATTACATGAATTCAACAAACATGACTACATATGAACTGTAATCAGAGTTGTATCTGGGTCTTATTCACCTGAGCTTTCAAGGGGTCATGGATCGACCGCAATGACACCTGGTACGAAGGCTACGCCCCGGGAATTCCTTCCACAAACAATGGACTGGAGGCAATAAACCAGACCATCAAACATCAGAACACATTTCGTGAGAGGCTTGACTTGTCCAGATTCCTAACCCTTGCTGAAAGAGACACTGTCCTGAACTGGTCCAGGGAGAGAGACAGCGCTCAGCGTGGTCATATCCCAGTGGCCCAAGAACCAGACAGAACCTTGGCCTGCTGGACGGCTGCCTATCAGTGGGCATCTTCAAACGCAAAGTCCATCAAGAGGAACCAGAAAGTGTTCGCGGCCTCGGAGTCGCTTCAGAACATGGACCTGAAGACAGCTGTCAGGATTCAGCAAGACCAGTTCCAGAAAGCCTCTTGGGAATCGTTTGACCACTACAAGGAGAGCAGGAACTCGGTTTGGAGTCTGACCGTGGAGGACAACAGAATTGACTGCAATTGCCCTGTCTACATGAAGTCCAACATATGTAAACACTCACTTGGCATGGAAATCCGGCTGTCCATTTCTGAACCACCAGCACAGGCAAAGACCGTCCCCCTGGGAGAGAAGCGAAAGAGGGGACGACCTAGGCTGGCAAAACCAGCTCTCATACGTCAGTAGGTCTGGTGTACTTGCTGCTAGCGCTCTGCATGGGCATTCTCTGCATCCGACTGTCTGGTGTACTTGCTAGGGCGCTCTGCATGGGCATCCTCTCACATTCCTTTTTTTTGGTGGTGGTGCAAGGTGGTGTGTGTGTGTGTGTGTGTGTGTGTGTGTGTGTGTGTGTGTGTGTTGAATTTTTTCAAATAGAGTGAATGTGATTTCATGTTTTTGTCCATTTTCTGTATGAACTTTTTCTTCAATTTGTATTACGATTTTGCTGATTTGTGTCCGTTTTGCTGTTTTTTTCATCCTTTTTGCTGTTATCATTTTGCTGGATTTTTCATCTTTTTTACTGTTAAATAAATCTGCTTGGCTGTTCAATTCATCTATTCTGCTGTTGAATTCATCCAATTTGCTGCTTCACATTCGCTGCTCTCTCCTTCCTATTTGCTGCTGAAACCATCTATTTTGCTGGTAAAATAATTTTATGCGTTTCTCTTATGTGTTGTCAGAGGAGCATCAACGTTTTTGTTTCCTTGATAAACCTGAAATGCTTGAGTTCATCAGATATATATACATACACACGCAAGAAAACTGTCATAAAATAATTATTTTTAATATCAACACTTCAATCAGGCACACTTACTTGTTTTTGCATATCTTTTCACACACATACAAAATTGTGGAAGTATGAGATGATATTAATAATTATGTGCTCCTCAATGTATAAATCAATATTTCAGCCCCAAATCAGTACCGTTTTGTGGCAGATTCAGGATAAACTATGTGGTTTAAACTTGGAATTTTATATCTGGCTGCATGTGTTCATCTTTCTTCTCATGTGGGAGCCCAGCTACCCCCCAGGAAGCTGTTGTGGATGGTTACTTATGAATAGTTCTGAGTGCTCGGGGCTGCCCTGGCTAACCTGCTGGATCTGAATGACCCAGAGGGGGTAAAGTGTAAAGCCGTTTAAGCACCGATCAATGGTGGAAAGTCACTATATAAAATCACATCTTTTACCTGTTTAGCAACCAGGGATTCCAGCTGATTGAGGATGTGTGTGTGTGCGTGTGTGCGTGTGTGTGCATGTGTGTGTGTGTATGTGTTTGTGTTTGTGTGTGTGTTTGTGTGTGTGTGTTGTGTGTGTGTTTGTGTGTGCATATGTGTGTGTGTGTGTGATTGTGTGTTTGTGTGTGTGATTGTGTGTGTGTTTGTGTGTGTGTTTGTGTGTGTGTGTGTGTTTGTGTGTGTGTGTGTGTTTGTGTGCATGCATGTACGTGTGTGTGTGCGTGTGTGTAAATGCATGCATGCAGCACCTCCAGCAGTATGATGAATTTTGCCTGTTAATACACAGAACCCCCCACCAGGTCTTTCAGAAGGCAGATGAAGTGAAGGGATTGTGTAGTGAACTGTTTCATGTCTTGACTGTCTCCGACTTAATTTGCACTCACCCTCTTATCTAATTTGCACTGATGACTCATTCAGTACTTTGTTTGCTATGTGCTGGCTGAACGAATGACACAATACATGAAGCAGTGCTGAAATAGTTTTCTTTGAAACGTAGTTGTGTGCACCCACCTCTTTGGTCGTTTATATGTAGTTTCTGTGTGTGATTTTTGAAAATATATGTTTCATTATTTGTTTTCTAAACTCATGCCAAGTCGAGGGACAAAGTCTGCCATCTCACTAGCATTTTTGACTCACATGCGAAGCAAAAGTGAGTCTATGTACTGAGCCGTGTCGTCCGTCCGTCCGGGCGTCCGGGCGTCCGTAAAAAACTTAAACGTTGGATTTTTCTCAGAGACTATTAAGTCTATCAACACCAAATGTGGCATGATGGTGTATGATGACAAGGCCTCAAAAAACATACATAGTGACTTGACCTTGCTTCAAGGTCAAGGTCACAGGAGCCATAAATGTGGTCTCAAAAACAGTCATTTTTCACATTTTCCCAAATTTCTCCCACGTTATTGAGAATGGCGACCTTAGCTACAAGTGGTATATAGGTCAAAGCAAGCCCTATCTTTTGATACCAGTTTGGTTGACCTTGCTTCAAGGTCAAGGTCACAGGAGCTCTTCAAAGTTGGATTGTATACATATTTTGAAGTGACCTTGACCCTGAACTATGGAAGATAACTGTTTCAAACTTAATAATTATGTGGGGCACATGTTATACTTTCATCATGAGACACATTTGGTCACATATCATCAAGGTCAAGGTCACTTTGACCCTTATGAAATGTGACCAAAATGGGGTAGTGAACCACTAAAAGTGACTATATCTCATGGTAGAAAGTGCCAATAAGCACCATTGTGCTTCCTATGTCTTGAATTAACAGCTTTGTGTTGCATGACCTTGGATGACCTTGACCTTGGGTCAAGGTCACATGTATTTTGGTAGGAAAAATGTTTAAAGCATTTCTTTGTGTATGATGTCATTGGTAGGTTTAGTTGTTTGACCTTGACCTTGAAGGTCACGTGAAGGTCAAGGTCATATAAAGGTCAAGGTCAAGCATGTGAGTCGTATGGGCTTTGCCCTTCTTGTTGCATGTTGTGATGGTAGTTAAGAATGTTGACAATATTCACATCCATAATCCCCATCTTTTTCGGCTAAGGTTTGCTTGTGGCCATGTAGTTGAAAACACATTTGGATTAACTTGCATGTGTTGGTTTTGCTGGGGTATCCATTTATGCTTGCTGTTAATCTGTAATTTTTCTTTCCCAAAGAGAAAGTCATGTAGCTCTCACTTGGATTTTATGCAGTTTTGCTGTTTGAAAAATTGCATTTAGATAAAACATGCATGCTGGGTTTTCCCCCCTTCTTTTTAGAATGAAAGTCTTGTAGCTTTTACTTTGATATTTTAAAATTTTATTTTGCTTTTTGAAAAATAACATTTAGAAAACATGCATTTTTTTCTTTTTAGACAAAAAGTATTGTCGCTTTTACTAGGACAATAATAAATGAAGTTCTGCTCTTTGAAAATAACATTTAGAGCAAACATGCATGCTGTAATTTGCCTGATTTGAGAATTGGGGAATACTTTTTTCCATTTCCATTCTTTGTTTTTTCCATGTACTTTATCGATAATTCATGCATAAAGAATGACATGTTTTTTGCATGTTAAAAAGCACTGACTGCAGAATGGATAATGGAAGCATGTTGCAGAGCACTTTCTAGTAAATAATGATGGCCCAGTCTCTTGTGAACATATTTTTTCTCTCCACAATAGCTTCACTCGTGCTGGTTAAACTTTGGAATGATGCTGTTGCATGAGTGAGAATGATTTTTATTTCTTGATTAACAACCAGATCGGTTTGAAGTCTTCTTTGGTTTGTCGATCTTGTTTGAACCTTTGGCAGAAATGTCATGCCTTTTGACAACACTGTGATGAAGAAATACAATGTTCTTGCTTTGCAATGATTGCCGCAATGGACGTATGTGGGGTTTTCTTTTTCCAGGAGTACGGGATGACAATGGATGAGAAGCTGCACATCGCCCAAAACTACTGCACTCCTCTTCTCAGGAAGATCCACAGTGACTTTCTCCAGTGTGTCAACCACACCGTGGAGGATGAGATCACTCGACTGGACTCACGGTCAGGAGACAATGGGCGGACTTTTGCTCTTAAACATCTGTTATAGTATTTGTGGTCTCTCATCAGATTGGTGATCTGGTGTGTGTGTGTGTGTGCGCTTGTGTGTGTGTGTGCGTTTGTGTGTGTGTGTGTGTGCGTGCATGCGTGTGTCCCCATGATCTGTTGTCTTGCCGAGAACAATAGTCTCACACTGACATGGATGTCAGTTGTTGTGATCACCAGTGTGGTCCTCTTCTTAACTGTTTCTGTTTGTGTGACAAAACCTCTCCTACCCCTGATGTGAATATGTGTATGTATATTAATGACTGGACTGGTTTGCCTTCTCCTTGTTACATCTATTCCTGTTCTCTGTATCTTTTCCCCCCTTATCATATGCATTATGACTTTTCCTAATTCAAACTTCAGTGGTTCTTAAACACAGACATCCTTACAGCTTAGGTTGCAATCCTGGATAAATACAGAGGTTGTTTTTTTTACATATTTGTTAGTGATTTAAGTAAGATTCACCACCTTCAACTTAAATATTATATATAAAGATTGTCTATTTTGGTGGTTTGACATGCACATTTCCTTTCATCTAAAAATTTTGACACTTTTTAGGAGGTTTTGTTAATTTACTGCAAAAATGATATGAAATCAAGAATTTTTTTTGTCTTTTATTTTGTTTTACATAATTGAATATTTAGTACTGGTCATTCAGCAACATTTCTATTCCTGGCACAGAGTGAACTCTTCAGGGAATAGGCATTCAGTTAAGATTTAAAAAAAATTTATTTACAAATCTTCAGACCTCAACATTTCACAACATGATTTGTGTACTTGATCTCTAATGAAGTTCAGGTTGAGTAAAGCAAATAGCAGCCATGTTTACCTTATTTGTTGTAATTTGGAAGTTAGGTGCTTGTTTGAAACTCCTATTTACTATGGTATGGGGGTTTTGTTTTTGTTTTCTGTTTTTGTTTTTGTATTTCCCTTTCATACATGTCTTCTTTAGAGCGGCAGCTGTTTGTTTAGGATTTTAAAAAATTATTGACAGAGAGAATTTGTTTTGGTTAGTCATTGTTATTGGGCACGTTGTGTGATGGGATCCTGTCTAATTCACTTCTAGGATGAGTTAAACCATTTTTACACCTTTGGATTTGTGGAAGTGGAGTTTCTGTATTCCCGCCCCCCCCCCCCCCCCCCCCCCCCCCTGTTATCATGAAGGGTCCAAACCAGAGATACTGTCCAGGATAGCACAAGCAACAGCAGCATTGGCAAAGTTGAAGCCAATATGGCGTGACAGAAATATCACTCTTGCGTCGAAGATCAGGCTCATGCGCACGCTGGCCATCTCCGTATTCTTGTATGCATGCAAGTCCTGGACACTCACATCTGAACTACAGAGACGGATACAAGCCCTGGAAATGAGATGCTACCGCAAGATTCTGAACATCTCATATAAAGACCATGCCACGAATGAGGAAGTCAGCAACAGGATCAGGAGAGCAATTGGACAGTACGAAGACCTGCTCTCAATCGTGAAAAGCAGAAAGCTGAAGTGGTATGGTCACGTGTCAAGAGGCAGTGGGCTGGCCAAGACCATCCTGCAAGGTACTGTACCAGGTGGGAGAAGGAGAGGCAAGCAGAGAAAGAGGTGGGAAGACACCATCAAAGAGTGGACAGGCTTGACCTTTGCTGACTCACAACAAGCCACAGAGGTTAGAGATCGATGGAGGAAGATTGTCCGAAAGTCATCAGTGGTGCCTCAACAACCCATCTCAGGGTTAAGAGAGACTGAACTGAACTTATCATTAAGTTCATCAAAATAAAATGAATAGCCTTTGGTATAAAGGTTTGAAACAGGCTTGTGCTCAAGAATGCATGTTAGGGACATGATTATTGTTGTATGTCTTCTGTGTTAGTATGTATTCAGGATGAGAATGTCATTTATACAAACTATATATATATGTTGTGTCCTACTCCTAGCTGATTAAGAAGAGTTAGATGTCATCTTACTCTGAGAATGGGAACAGGCTTAATTTGTAGCATTTCTCAGCACCACAGATCTCTCTTCTCTTCATAAAAAAAAATATAAAAAAATCTTAATCTCCACAAGGAAATATTTTCTTATCTTTTTTTGTTTTTACTTTTTTTTCCTTTCTCCTTTTTATCCATCTGAGTCCTGATCATGTTGGGTTTGAACTCTGCTGATCGCTGATTTCCTTTTCTCTTGGCGGGCGCTACTGTGCAGGTTTTGGCGGAGGGAGTTGGTGGCCAGAGCGTCTAACCCCGACTTTGCCAAGGAGCCACTGAGTCCAAGGTCGCTGTTCTATCTTCCTAGGGTAGACAGAAGCATCAGGCTAGACTAGACTGGAATCTAGAAGCTGTTGCGGGACTTGGAGAGCAAAAGCAAAGATGCTTCCATAATTCAACCAGGAGATTATGATCACCAATGGTTTAATGATGAGCCTGATGAAGTCATGATGTTTTGATTGATGAGAGAATTTCATTGTGATCACCAATGAGTTTCATGACGAGCCTGATGAAGTCATAATAATTTGATTGATGAGAGAATTTCATTGTGATCACCAATGGGTTTCATTATGAGCCTGATGAAGTCATAATGTTTTGATTGATCAATAATTTCATTGTGATCACCAATGGATTTCATGACGAGCCCGATAAAGTCACAATGTTTTGATTGATTAGAAAATTTCATTATGATCACCAATGGGTTTAATGATGAACTGGATGAAGTTGTAATGTTTTGATTGATCAGAGAAGTTTGTTGGTGCTTTGAGCATGCCTAAATGGCATGAGAGTAACGCAGTGCTAGATATAGACAGATATATACACACATACCTTATTTTCTTATTTAGCCTCTTAATGCTTCAGGCAAATATTCTGGCATGTAAATTTCAAGACAATAACCTAGCATATGGTGCAGGGACTACCTTGCTAAAGAAAACTCTTAGAAAACTTGCACAGGGGATTGAGGACCATTGATGTTTTGGCGAAACATGCTGGCGGAAAGATAAGGAAGACTCCAGTAGCTCTTGAGGTACGTTTCCTTTCTTAAGCCTTTCAAAGCATACTCTATAAGATTTGAGGACCGGAAACCTCGAGTTACTTCTGCATTTGACTCAACAGTTTTCAGATGAGTACATTTTCGATTTGCCTTCCACTGATGGGCCACACAAGTGGACTTGTCCGAGGAGAAAGGTTGGTCGTTTAATTTGCAGTAGCTCTGACACAGAATGACAACCACATTATTATGTGCACTCTAGCTCACATATGCAATCTTGGACAGTTATTCCACACACAGAATGACAATAAAGTGTGAGTAATTGACAAACTGGTGTACACAATGCTATTTCAGCTGAATTGGGTCATGATAAATATCATATTTGCGGCAGTCGTCAAGGCGATTCAGCCCTGTTTCGAGCATGACCATCTGTGTAAAAACACACCCAATAAGATGCTGTGGCCCACCAGCAGAGCCGAGTCCACACCCCTCTCTTTGGATGAGTCCATCAGTGGCAGGCTAAAAAATGTCTAAGTGTCCCTGAGGAGACATGACTGGTTGATGACAAGAAATGTCTCTCGAGGGCTGAGAGATTGACCATGTCAGAGAGTGGAGTTTCTTGGAGACAGTGAAGAAAGATGAATTGCCAGCAGTAGTGGAGGGGAACATACAAAAAGTGTTAATGGACTTCATTAGGTTTATCTGCAGAACACAGTTTTCTAAAGACTGCTGTTTGTAGATCTATCCAAACACAACAGTCAACCCATGAAGGGGGCAGTCTGAGAAAGGTTCCAACCTTGGGCCATTGCTGGCTGTAGTCAGCTCATTCTTGTCTGCTCGAGGCTGACCAACAAGCTGGTCAGGAGCAATTTTTGACCAATCCTGTGTAGAGTTTTTCAGGCACAATTTAATCGGTTCATTAAATCTCTTGTGGCTTTGCCTTTCCCATGGTGAGTGCAGAACTTATAGATTCTTGCAGTTGCTTCCAAAGGTTTGATTATCATATTTCTCCTCTGAATCTGCAATTTTCAAAGAAATGTGGATGAATCCCTAAGGAATGTTGAAATGCTTTTGCTGTCAAGTCTTAGCGAGATATATTTCATTGTGGGGCGATTAATGTTGTCGAGCTTCGCATTTCTTGCACTTGGTGATCCCTTTGCATGGGAGCATCTTGGCCCGACATTCGCATAGGATTCCTGTCTTGTTCACCAAGGATTTGGTTTTTTGTGGGGGTGCCTATTCACACCAATGCTCTCATTGTGCCTAAGTGTGTATTTGTCTTTGCCTGATGGGGGTAAAACCTACCCGTGCTGAGCCTTGCCGTGTCTGAGTAGGTTTTTAGTAGAACTTGGGGTCCTGGGTTTCTCTCTTTCTACATTTTTCTTCGGAGAGGCTTCTTTGCCATCACCGTACTCACACGTCTGCAGTTCACCCTAGCACTGAATACTGTACTGGAGTTAACTAATGAGTTGGGGCTTGTCTGCAGTGTTGATTTCTGAGCAGTGAAAGTTTTAGTGGAAAGATTGAAATGTCTGTGGGCTTGTTGTATTTATTTGTGACAACGTTTGTCTAGAGATTTGAAGTAAGGTTTCAGCAAATTATGAAAAATAAGCCAGTTTCTTTATTTCATTTATTTGTTTCTAGTTTCGTTTTATTGTTGTGACTTTTTAAAAGAAAACAATGGTCTTACATTTAGTTTGTCATTAAGAAATTAGTTCCTTTTGATAAGGATTCTTTAAAAAAAAGATCTAAGTGACTACTGAGGAGCGTATCAGAATATGTTTCTTGAGACTTGGTCTGTTTAGAAAAGGCAACAGAAGAAACAATTGAACAAAGTTATCTCAACATTTGTTTTGAGTTTAAATGACATTAGGAAGACTTAATGAGTGAAAGCATAAAACCTCATCAATAATTTTTTTCAGTTATGGCAGGAGTTTTTAAATTTGGACTGGTCTTTTCTTCTCACTTATAAGATTTAAACACACCACAAATTAATCTGGACTCTTTCATTTGTGGATTTATAAACTATGAATAAACACACTTCTGTTAGAGTTCAGAGGCGTGTTCAGGAGGCGCGGAGTACTCAGTGAGTTCTTGCGAGCTGAGCAGCGCTTGCGCCGTGAAACGGCTTGTTCAGGACGCGTAGCGCTGCAAAGCACTGCATGTGATTCGGCGCTTTGCAGCGCTGCGCCTCCTGAACAAGCCGCTTTTCACGGCGCAAGCGCTGCTCAGCTCGCAAGAACTCACTGAGTACTCCGCGCCTCCTGAACACGCCTCTGAACTCTAACAGAAGTGTGTTTATTCATAGTTTATAAATCCACAAATGAAAGAGTCCAGATTAATTTGTGGTGTGTTTAAATCTTATAAGTGAGAAGAAAAGACCAGTCCAAATTTAAAAACTCCTGCCATAACTGAAAAAAATTATTGATGAGGTTTTATGCTTTCACTCATTAAGTCTTCCTAATGTCATTTAAACTCAAAACAAATGTTGAGATAACTTTGTTCAATTGTTTCTTCTGTTGCCTTTTCTAAACAGACCAAGTCTCAAGAAACATATTCTGATACGCTCCTCAGTAGTCACTTAGATCTTTTTTTTAAAGAATCCTTATCAAAAGGAACTAATTTCTTAATGACAAACTAAATGTAAGACCATTGTTTTCTTTTAAAAAGTCACAACAATAAAACGAAACTAGAAACAAATAAATGAAATAAAGAAACTGGCTTATTTTTCATAATTTGCTGAAACCTTACTTCAAATCTCTAGACAAACGTTGTCACAAATAAATACAACAAGCCCACAGACATTTCAATCTTTCCACTAAAACTTTCACTGCTCAGAAATCAACACTGCAGACAAGCCCCAACTCATTAGTTAACTCCAGTACAGTATTCAGTGCTAGGGTGAACTGCAGACGTGTGAGTACGGTGATGGCAAAGAAGCCTCTCCGAAGAAAAATGTAGAAAGAGAGAAACCCAGGACCCCAAGTTCTACTAAAAACCTACTCAGACACGGCAAGGCTCAGCACGGGTAGGTTTTACCCCCATCAGGCAAAGACAAATACACACTTAGGCACAATGAGAGCATTGGTGTGAATAGGCACCCCCACAAAAAACCAAATCCTTGGTGAACAAGACAGGAATCCTATGCGAATGTCGGGCCAAGATGCTCCCATGCAAAGGGATCACCAAGTGCAAGAAATGCGAAGCTCGACAACATTAATCGCCCCACAATGAAATATATCTCGCTAAGACTTGACAGCAAAAGCATTTCAACATTCCTTAGGGATTCATCCACATTTCTTTGAAAATTGCAGATTCAGAGGAGAAATATGATAATCAAACCTTTGGAAGCAACTGCAAGAATCTATAAGTTCTGCACTCACCATGGGAAAGGCAAAGCCACAAGAGATTTAATGAACCGATTAAATTGTGCCTGAAAAACTCTACACAGGATTGGTCAAAAATTGCTCCTGACCAGCTTGTTGGTCAGCCTCGAGCAGACAAGAATGAGCTGACTACAGCCAGCAATGGCCCAAGGTTGGAACCTTTCTCAGACTGCCCCCTTCATGGGTTGACTGTTGTGTTTGGATAGATCTACAAACAGCAGTCTTTAGAAAACTGTGTTCTGCAGATAAACCTAATGAAGTCCATTAACACTTTTTGTATGTTCCCCTCCACTACTGCTGGCAATTCATCTTTCTTCACTGTCTCCAAGAAACTCCACTCTCTGACATGGTCAATCTCTCAGCCCTCGAGAGACATTTCTTGTCATCAACCAGTCATGTCTCCTCAGGGACACTTAGACATTTTTTAGCCTGCCACTGATGGACTCATCCAAAGAGAGGGGTGTGGACTCGGCTCTGCTGGTGGGCCACAGCATCTTATTGGGTGTGTTTTTACACAGATGGTCATGCTCGAAACAGGGCTGAATCGCCTTGACGACTGCCGCAAATATGATATTTATCATGACCCAATTCAGCTGAAATAGCATTGTGTACACCAGTTTGTCAATTACTCACACTTTATTGTCATTCTGTGTGTGGAATAACTGTCCAAGATTGCATATGTGAGCTAGAGTGCACATAATAATGTGGTTGTCATTCTGTGTCAGAGCTACTGCAAATTAAACGACCAACCTTTCTCCTCGGACAAGTCCACTTGTGTGGCCCATCAGTGGAAGGCAAATCGAAAATGTACTCATCTGAAAACTGTTGAGTCAAATGCAGAAGTAACTCGAGGTTTCCGGTCCTCAAATCTTATAGAGTATGCTTTGAAAGGCTTAAGAAAGGAAACGTACCTCAAGAGCTACTGGAGTCTTCCTTATCTTTCCGCCAGCATGTTTCGCCAAAACATCAATGGTCCTCAATCCCCTGTGCAAGTTTTCTAAGAGTTTTCTTTAGCAAGGTAGTCCCTGCACCATATGCTAGGTTATTGTCTTGAAATTTACATGCCAGAATATTTGCCTGAAGCATTAAGAGGCTAAATAAGAAAATAAGGTATGTGTGTATATATCTGTCTATATCTAGCACTGCGTTACTCTCATGCCATTTAGGCATGCTCAAAGCACCAACAAACTTCTCTGATCAATCAAAACATTACAACTTCATCCAGTTCATCATTAAACCCATTGGTGATCATAATGAAATTTTCTAATCAATCAAAACATTGTGACTTTATCGGGCTCGTCATGAAATCCATTGGTGATCACAATGAAATTATTGATCAATCAAAACATTATGACTTCATCAGGCTCATAATGAAACCCATTGGTGATCACAATGAAATTCTCTCATCAATCAAATTATTATGACTTCATCAGGCTCGTCATGAAACTCATTGGTGATCACAATGAAATTCTCTCATCAATCAAAACATCATGACTTCATCAGGCTCATCATTAAACCATTGGTGATCATAATCTCCTGGTTGAATTATGGAAGCATCTTTGCTTTTGCTCTCCAAGTCCCGCAACAGCTTCTAGATTCCAGTCTAGTCTAGCCTGATGCTTCTGTCTACCCTAGGAAGATAGAACAGCGACCTTGGACTCAGTGGCTCCTTGGCAAAGTCGGGGTTAGACGCTCTGGCCACCAACTCCCTCCGCCAAAACCTGCACAGTAGCGCCCGCCAAGAGAAAAGGAAATCAGCGATCAGCAGAGTTCAAACCCAACATGATCAGGACTCAGATGGATAAAAAGGAGAAAGGAAAAAAAAGTAAAAACAAAAAAAGATAAGAAAATATTTCCTTGTGGAGATTAAGATTTTTTTATATTTTTTTTTATGAAGAGAAGAGAGATCTGTGGTGCTGAGAAATGCTACAAATTAAGCCTGTTCCCATTCTCAGAGTAAGATGACATCTAACTCTTCTTAATCAGCTAGGAGTAGGACACAACATATATATATAGTTTGTATAAATGACATTCTCATCCTGAATACATACTAACACAGAAGACATACAACAATAATCATGTCCCTAACATGCATTCTTGAGCACAAGCCTGTTTCAAACCTTTATACCAAAGGCTATTCATTTTATTTTGATGAACTTAATGATAAGTTCAGTTCAGTCTCTCTTAACCCTGAGATGGGTTGTTGAGGCACCACTGATGACTTTCGGACAATCTTCCTCCATCGATCTCTAACCTCTGTGGCTTGTTGTGAGTCAGCAAAGGTCAAGCCTGTCCACTCTTTGATGGTGTCTTCCCACCTCTTTCTCTGCTTGCCTCTCCTTCTCCCACCTGGTACAGTACCTTGCAGGATGGTCTTGGCCAGCCCACTGCCTCTTGACACGTGACCATACCACTTCAGCTTTCTGCTTTTCACGATTGAGAGCAGGTCTTCGTACTGTCCAATTGCTCTCCTGATCCTGTTGCTGACTTCCTCATTCGTGGCATGGTCTTTATATGAGATGTTCAGAATCTTGCGGTAGCATCTCATTTCCAGGGCTTGTATCCGTCTCTGTAGTTCAGATGTGAGTGTCCAGGACTTGCATGCATACAAGAATACGGAGATGGCCAGCGTGCGGATGAGCCTGATCTTCGACGCAAGAGTGATATTTCTGTCACGCCATATTGGCTTCAACTTTGCCAATGCTGCTGTTGCTTGTGCTATCCTGGACAGTATCTCTGGTTTGGACCCTTCATGATAACAGGGGGGGGGGGGGGGGGGGGGGGGGGCGGGAATACAGAAACTCCACTTCCACAAATCCAAAGGTGTAAAAATGGTTTAACTCATCCTAGAAGTGAATTAGACAGGATCCCATCACACAACGTGCCCAATAACAATGACTAACCAAAACAAATTCTCTCTGTCAATAATTTTTTAAAATCCTAAACAAACAGCTGCCGCTCTAAAGAAGACATGTATGAAAGGGAAATACAAAAACAAAAACAGAAAACAAAAACAAAACCCCCATACCATAGTAAATAGGAGTTTCAAACAAGCACCTAACTTCCAAATTACAACAAATAAGGTAAACATGGCTGCTATTTGCTTTACTCAACCTGAACTTCATTAGAGATCAAGTACACAAATCATGTTGTGAAATGTTGAGGTCTGAAGATTTGTAAATAAATTTTTTTTAAATCTTAACTGAATGCCTATTCCCTGAAGAGTTCACTCTGTGCCAGGAATAGAAATGTTGCTGAATGACCAGTACTAAATATTCAATTATGTAAAACAAAATAAAAGACAAAAAAAATTCTTGATTTCATATCATTTTTGCAGTAAATTAACAAAACCTCCTAAAAAGTGTCAAAATTTTTAGATGAAAGGAAATGTGCATGTCAAACCACCAAAATAGACAATCTTTATATATAATATTTAAGTTGAAGGTGGTGAATCTTACTTAAATCACTAACAAATATGTAAAAAAAACAACCTCTGTATTTATCCAGGATTGCAACCTAAGCTGTAAGGATGTCTGTGTTTAAGAACCACTGAAGTTTGAATTAGGAAAAGTCATAATGCATATGATAAGGGGGGAAAAGATACAGAGAACAGGAATAGATGTAACAAGGAGAAGGCAAACCAGTCCAGTCATTAATATACATACACATATTCACATCAGGGGTAGGAGAGGTTTTGTCACACAAACAGAAACAGTTAAGAAGAGGACCACACTGGTGATCACAACAACTGACATCCATGTCAGTGTGAGACTATTGTTCTCGGCAAGACAACAGATCATGGGGACACACGCATGCACGCACACACACACACACACAAACGCACACACACACACAAGCGCACACACACACACACACCAGATCACCAATCTGATGAGAGACCACAAATACTATAACAGATGTTTAAGAGCAAAAGTCCGCCCATTGTCTCCTGACCGTGAGTCCAGTCGAGTGATCTCATCCTCCACGGTGTGGTTGACACACTGGAGAAAGTCACTGTGGATCTTCCTGAGAAGAGGAGTGCAGTAGTTTTGGGCGATGTGCAGCTTCTCATCCATTGTCATCCCGTACTCCTGGAAAAAGAAAACCCCACATACGTCCATTGCGGCAATCATTGCAAAGCAAGAACATTGTATTTCTTCATCACAGTGTTGTCAAAAGGCATGACATTTCTGCCAAAGGTTCAAACAAGATCGACAAACCAAAGAAGACTTCAAACCGATCTGGTTGTTAATCAAGAAATAAAAATCATTCTCACTCATGCAACAGCATCATTCCAAAGTTTAACCAGCACGAGTGAAGCTATTGTGGAGAGAAAAAATATGTTCACAAGAGACTGGGCCATCATTATTTACTAGAAAGTGCTCTGCAACATGCTTCCATTATCCATTCTGCAGTCAGTGCTTTTTAACATGCAAAAAACATGTCATTCTTTATGCATGAATTATCGATAAAGTACATGGAAAAAACAAAGAATGGAAATGGAAAAAAGTATTCCCCAATTCTCAAATCAGGCAAATTACAGCATGCATGTTTGCTCTAAATGTTATTTTCAAAGAGCAGAACTTCATTTATTATTGTCCTAGTAAAAGCGACAATACTTTTTGTCTAAAAAGAAAAAAATGCATGTTTTCTAAATGTTATTTTTCAAAAAGCAAAATAAAATTTTAAAATATCAAAGTAAAAGCTACAAGACTTTCATTCTAAAAAGAAGGGGGGAAAACCCAGCATGCATGTTTTATCTAAATGCAATTTTTCAAACAGCAAAACTGCATAAAATCCAAGTGAGAGCTACATGACTTTCTCTTTGGGAAAGAAAAATTACAGATTAACAGCAAGCATAAATGGATACCCCAGCAAAACCAACACATGCAAGTTAATCCAAATGTGTTTTCAACTACATGGCCACAAGCAAACCTTAGCCGAAAAAGATGGGGATTATGGATGTGAATATTGTCAACATTCTTAACTACCATCACAACATGCAACAAGAAGGGCAAAGCCCATACGACTCACATGCTTGACCTTGACCTTTATATGACCTTGACCTTCACGTGACCTTCAAGGTCAAGGTCAAACAACTAAACCTACCAATGACATCATACACAAAGAAATGCTTTAAACATTTTTCCTACCAAAATACATGTGACCTTGACCCAAGGTCAAGGTCATCCAAGGTCATGCAACACAAAGCTGTTAATTCAAGACATAGGAAGCACAATGGTGCTTATTGGCACTTTCTACCATGAGATATAGTCACTTTTAGTGGTTCACTACCCCATTTTGGTCACATTTCATAAGGGTCAAAGTGACCTTGACCTTGATGATATGTGACCAAATGTGTCTCATGATGAAAGTATAACATGTGCCCCACATAATTATTAAGTTTGAAACAGTTATCTTCCATAGTTCAGGGTCAAGGTCACTTCAAAATATGTATACAATCCAACTTTGAAGAGCTCCTGTGACCTTGACCTTGAAGCAAGGTCAACCAAACTGGTATCAAAAGATAGGGCTTGCTTTGACCTATATACCACTTGTAGCTAAGGTCGCCATTCTCAATAACGTGGGAGAAATTTGGGAAAATGTGAAAAATGACTGTTTTTGAGACCACATTTATGGCTCCTGTGACCTTGACCTTGAAGCAAGGTCAAGTCACTATGTATGTTTTTTGAGGCCTTGTCATCATACACCATCATGCCACATTTGGTGTTGATAGACTTAATAGTCTCTGAGAAAAATCCAACGTTTAAGTTTTTTACGGACGCCCGGACGCCCGGACGGACGGACGACACGGCTCAGTACATAGACTCACTTTTGCTTCGCATGTGAGTCAAAAATGCTAGTGAGATGGCAGACTTTGTCCCTCGACTTGGCATGAGTTTAGAAAACAAATAATGAAACATATATTTTCAAAAATCACACACAGAAACTACATATAAACGACCAAAGAGGTGGGTGCACACAACTACGTTTCAAAGAAAACTATTTCAGCACTGCTTCATGTATTGTGTCATTCGTTCAGCCAGCACATAGCAAACAAAGTACTGAATGAGTCATCAGTGCAAATTAGATAAGAGGGTGAGTGCAAATTAAGTCGGAGACAGTCAAGACATGAAACAGTTCACTACACAATCCCTTCACTTCATCTGCCTTCTGAAAGACCTGGTGGGGGGTTCTGTGTATTAACAGGCAAAATTCATCATACTGCTGGAGGTGCTGCATGCATGCATTTACACACACGCACACACACACGTACATGCATGCACACAAACACACACACACACACAAACACACACACACACACAAACACACACACAAACACACACACAATCACACACACAAACACACAATCACACACACACACACATATGCACACACAAACACACACACAACACACACACACAAACACACACACAAACACAAACACATACACACACACACATGCACACACACGCACACACGCACACACACACATCCTCAATC
>JAWQFJ010001336.1:162188-247188 GCA_034096865.1 Theodoxus fluviatilis
CTACTACCCACCAAGTCTCCCTATGCGATTCGTAATGGGTGAATAAATAGGGAAATTGTGACTTGACGCTATAATTCTAACCAACACTAACGCTTTTTAATGATTAGTGGCCTTACGCTGCCTACAAAAGCCGATAGGCTGAAAAATTTAATTCATCCAAAGATTATAGGTTACACAAAGATAGCTCATGCCGAGCTTTTGCTATATAGAGTTACAAGACGCTCGGAACGCAGCGCCCCAAGCGGCCAGGACTATGGGGAAGTAATCACACTGCTTAGATACATGTAAAAAGTGCTTGTTTGTCAACGCGTTTCTGATGCATTCCGATCATGTTTGTGAATACATTTACGGTGTAATGTGTAATAAAATGATTTGCTGCAATAATGGGGGTGTTTTGGCTTTGTTTTTTTGTAGCAGGCGTTGTGAAATCGAAATATTTGGTTCATCGAAATGTGAGCCTATAGTCTGTTTCAACATTGCTCTGTCAGTGGAGACAAAGATTATTCGTCTGCTAGCCATCTAGATACATACGACCGGTGAGGTTTGTTTACTTATCTTCTGTGAGTTTTGTGCAGAAAGTATACGTTAAAACAGTCTAATATGACTATTTTCGATTTGTTTTTAATCTAATTAATATTTTTGCATGCTTTAACGCGGCCAGGTCTTTGGCATAACTCCCCGGGCGTGCAAAGTCAGTAGCGTCCACTGACAGAGCAATGTTTAAACGGACTATAGGCTCACGCGCATGCGCAGAAGCATCCATTTAGATGAACCAAATATTTCGATTTCACAACGCCTGCTACAAAAAACAAAGCCAAAACACCCCCATTATTGCAGCAAATCATTTTATTACACATCCCCGGCGAAATGACATTCTAGAAATTTCCAAAATTCTAGAACATTCTAGAACATTCTAGAATGTTCTGGAATAAATTTGATGAAATTATTCTAGAATTCTTTAATTCCAGAATAATTCTAGAATATTCTAGAACATTACTTTTTCTTAGAATATTATTCTAGAACAAGACCATTCAAAGAATATTCTATAAAATGGTAAATAAAATGATATTAAAAAATAATAATAAATAAGAAAAAAACCACGACTAACACCAAAATCAAAGACTTTCGGGCACACGCCTTTCTTCAGTGAACGATGTAGAAACACAAAAATGATGTAATACGTGACGTAAAAAAACTTTAGAATAACCCCGGCGAAATGACATTCTAGAAATTTCTAAAATTCTAGAACATTCTAGAACATTCTAGAATGTTCTGGAATAAATTTGATGGAATAATTCTAGAATTCTTTAATTCCAGAATAATTCTAGAAAATTCTAGAACATTACTTTTTCTTAGAATATTATTCTAGAACAAGACCATTCAAAGAATATTATAGAAAATTGTAAATAAAACGATATTTAAAAAAAGAAGTGAACAATAAAGCATTTCAACACACACGCAAGACACTTTAGTGATCACACACAGAATATAAGATTTAGTGTTAAATCACCTAAAGTTCATTCACAGTTCTTAATTGTCCACAATTTTCATTTTCTCAGATCACAGAACAGTTCTAATCATAACTCGCTGAGTCGCTCACAGTTGCAGTGTGCACATTTCTTTGCAATACACAATAGTGATCTTGATTAAAACTCAGAATTTAATAATAGAGCAACTAGTGTTTGTCACGGCCCGAGTGGATGACTACTGATGGGAATTGTAGTCCCGTGCGATCATGGATCCAATATACAATGTCCATGGGAGCGACAATTACGCGTCTGATCGTACCCTTGCCTTGTTTACGTCAAGATCTAAAAATAGCATTAGCAAACGGAAGTGGCCGACTTATCGCAATGCCTGCTGGGAAGCAGAGAGACCGCGCACTTCTATCGCTTTCAAACTTGTGCGAAATCGGACCAGTTTTAGCTGTGTTGTGGTGATTTTTGTCGAGATTTCGACTGACGTTCTGAATTTTTTCGCGTCATGGCTGACTCCGCATCGGATGAAGGCGAAGGAAGCGACATTGATGCTGATTTTGACGATGTCAATGCGCGGGAAGATCCGCTTGATTTGAACAGTTGATGCGAGAGATGTTGGAAGAGGAATCGTCGGAGGAAGAGTTTTTAGGCTTCCAAGGATCGTGGCACACAGAAAATGTTCGTTCTCGTATGCGACACGCCTTTCAACGCGCTCAAGGAGTAAAGATTGACATCCCCTCGGACGCAAAGCCTCTTCATTTTTTCATGTCTTCTCTCTGATCTTCACAGACGCGATCATGCGCGAGTTGGATGACTTGTGACAGAGACACATCGGTATGCTGAGAGAGAGACAGAGGAATCCACCTCCTACCAGCTCCAAGTGGGCACTTGTGACAGTTCCTGAGATGAAAACTTTCATCGGTCTCTCCATCGCAATGGGTGTGCTTCGCTTGCCTGAGAAGCAAGATTTTTGGCGACAGAAGTGGCTTTTCCGTAGTTTCGAGACTAAGTTCCCCAAGGCAATCCGAGACGATTCCTTTCTCTGTGGCGGTACCTGCATCTACAATTAGGTCCCCAATAACTTTCTTCACTGCTCACAAGAATTGCAAGGTATGAGGTACAATTATGAAAGGGATTTGATTGATAAAATCAATTGGATGGAAATTGGTGATTCAGATATTATCTGAATCTCTGATGTGTGCAGTTGTTTCAAACACCATCTGATGTGTACCATTTCAAAATCTGTATTAAATAATCTACATTTAACAGAGATTGGTTTGTTGTTTCTTAACTAAATATTCTGTTTGAATGTTTTTGCTAAACAATTCCAAAATACTCTCATACCTAATTATTCTTCTCAATGAATAATAGAATAATTGTTCTTGAATTGTTCCAGAATGTGCAGTCAGTTTTCTGGAATTTCATCTTGAATTGTTCAAGAATTATCTGTCAGTATTCTAGAATATTCTGGAATAACATTCCAGAATAATCTGGAATAATTCCAGAATTATTCTAGAACTGTGTTTCCTTCTTCGTCTGTAAGGATTCAAGAACATTCATTACCATTCTAGAATATATTGTAGAATATTCTCTTGAATTCTCATTTAATCTTCTGTCATTATTCCAGAACCTTGGACTTTGGTTCCAGAAGTCATATTCTAGAATATTCTGGAACATTTCTAGAATTGTTCTGGAAATATTCCAGAATGTTTCGCTGGGGGTTTTTCCCCTCCTCTTTTCTCGAGAGATTGCGGGTTTGAACCCAATTTTTTGTGTGTGCCAAAACCTGGAGGTTCAGCGCCAGCGGTTTTTATTAAAACTCTACCCAGTTTTGGTTACGCCCCGGCGAAATGACATTCTAGAAATTTCCAAAATTTTAGAACATTCTAGAACATTCTAGAATGTTCTGGAATAAATTTGATGGAATAATTCTAGAATTCTTTAATTCCAGAATAATTCTAGAAAATTCTAGAACATTACTTTTTCTTAGAATATTATTTTAGAACAAGACCATTCAAAGAATATTATAGAAAATTGTTAATAAAATGATATTTAAAAAAAGAAGAAGTGAACAATAAAGCATTTCAACACACACGCAAGACACTTTAGTGATCACACACAGAATATAAGATTTAGTGTTAAATCACCTAAAGTTCATTCACAGTTCTTAATTGTCCACAATTTTCATTTTCTGATCACAGAACAGTTCTAATCATAACTCGCACAGTTGCAGTGTGCACATTTCTTTGCAATACACAATAGTGATCTTGATTAAAACTCAGAATTTAATAATAGAGCAACTAGTGTTTGTCATGGCCCGGGTGGATTACTACTGATGGGAATTGTAGTCCTGAGCGATCATGGATCCAATATACAATGTCCATGGGAGCGACAATTACGCGTCTGATCGTACCCTCGCCTTGTTTACGTCAAGATCTAAAAATAGCATTAGCAAACGGAAGTGGCCGACTTATCGCAATGCCTGCTGGGAAGCAGAGAGAGACCGCGCACTTAGATCGCTTACAAACTTGTGCAAGTTTGATCGAAATCAGACCAGTTTTAGCTGTGATCGAAATCGGACCAGTTTTAGCTGTGTTGTGGCGATTTTTGTCAAGATTTAGACTGACGTTCTCACTTTTTTCGCGTCATGGCCAACTCCGCATCGGATGAGAGTGAAGGAAGCGACATTGATGCTGATTTTGACGATGTCTGATGCGAGAGATGTTGGAAGAGGAATCGTCGGAGGAAGAGTTTCTAGGCTTCCAAGGTTCGTGGCAGACAGAAAATTTTCGTTCTCGTATGCGACACGCCTTTCGACGCGCTCAAGGAGTAAAGATTGACATCCCCTCGGACGCAAAGCCTCTTCATGTCTTCTCTCTGATCTTCACAGACGCGATCATGCGCGATGTGGGAACGCTTGTGACAGAGACACATCGGTATGCTGAGAGAGAGAGAGACTAAGGAATCCACCTCCTACCAGCTCCAAGTGGGCACTTGTGACAGTTCCTGAGATTAAAACTTTCATCGGTCTCTCCATCGCAATGGGTGTGCTTCGCTTGCCTGAGAAGCAAGATTTTTGGCGACAGAAGTGGCTTTTCCGTAGTTTTCGAGGGTCTATATAAAACGTGCATCGGCGCTATCGGCGCTATCGGCGACTATCGGCCCAGCTAAAGTTGAAACACATAGTGGCTAGCTTATACTTATAGAACTTTATACTCTATCCTCTGTATAAATAATCACTTTTATGAATTTTCTGTATGTATTTTATGTATTGTAGAGGCAACAGTAACGCATGCATGGAAAACTTCAACAATGGTCAAAATAAATCTTGTCGGCTTGTTAATTACTGATGCTGCCATACATCATTACAGTTTCTAGTCGATTAACAATACATACTCGGGACGCTGAGCGTCCCAATGACCGACAATTTGCCAGTTTCATTCAAACACAGAGAGGTTATTCTGCCTGAAATACACGAAAATGGAATGAAAAATGCCTTCAATGCCTTCAATTAACGTGAATTCTCCAAAAATATCTTCCATGAGATCGAGGATAGTCGCCGATAGCGCCGATGCACGTTTTATACATACCGGTTTTCGAGACTAAGTTCCCCAAGGCAATCGAGAGACAGATTCCTTTCTCTGTGGCGGCACCTGCATCTACAATTAGGTCCCCAATAACTTTCTTCACTGCTCACAAGAATTGCAAGGTATGAGGTACAATTATGAAAGGGATTTGATTGATAAAATCAGTTGGATGGAAATTGGTGATTCAGAGAATCAGAATCATCTGAATCTCTGATGTGTGCAGTTGTTTCAAACACCATCTGATGTGTACCATTTCAAAATCTGTATTAAATAATCTACATTTAACAGAGATTGGTTTGTTGTTTCTTAACTAAATATTCTGTTTGAATGTTTTTGCTTAAACAATTCCAAAATACTCTCATGTATACCTAATTATTCTTCTTAATAATATAATTATTGTTCTTGAATTGTTCCAGAATGTGCAGTCAGCTTTCTGGAATTTCATCTTGAATTGTTCCAGAATTATCTGTCAGTATTCTAGAATATTCTGGAATAACATTCCAGAATAATCTGGAATAATTCCAGAATTATTCTAGAACTGTGTTTCCTTCTTCGTCTGTAAGGATTCAAGAACATTCATTACCATTCTAGCATATTCTAGAATATATTCTAGAATATTCTCTTGAATTCTAATTTAATCTTTGTCATTATTCCAGAACCTTGGACTTTGGTTCCAGAAGTCATATTCTAGAATATTCTGGAACATTTCTAGAATTGTTCTGGAAAGATTCCAGACCGTTTCGCTGGGGTAGTTACACCTAGTCGTTTTTCATTGCTTTTGGAAATATGTCATGTGTGCCACTTTTGTGTGAAAATGCTACATAGGTAGAGACAATTTTATGCATAGACACTTTTGATACTGTATCTTTTAACCAAGCATTGAACAAGCAAGAACTGGATAGATGATTTTATAAATGGAAAATTGCATGACAGTGCTAAAGTTTTCCTAAAAGAGTACCTAGCCATCAACTCATCTTGCTGTCTCACCATACATTAAGGTATGGTTGAGCAGGAGTAATTGTCAGCAATGGGGTGGATTGATGGGCAGTTAATTTTACACTCCTTGTATGCACAATATCTATCTCTATTCTACCAGGCTTATTTATTCAAAATAAAAATAAAACACATTGCATTCTAAAACAGTGCAAATGCCAGATTTATTGACAAGTGGTCACCAACCCTCAATCAGACATAATACTTGTTACACAAACTGACAAAGAGCTTATTCAAATTTGTCCCTGGTTTTCTTTTGACATTTTGCAGTTCTTTGCATGTTCAGTTTCTGCATTCTGTAAACCCGAGTCAGTAGTATTGACTCTGGCACAGTTCGCAATGAATGCGTAATAGGCTTGACCCTTGGCATTACAGCCTTGCGCCAAAAATAGTTCGTTCTGATACTATTTTTCTCTCCACTTTTTACAGAAATCATTCAGATGTAAAAACTTGGTTCCATTTCAACACAAACATTTTATTGTATTGAATAAACGCTTGTTTGTTGTCTCAACAAGAGTAAGTTAAGAGTTTTGTGTGAAATAGTCTTAGAACTACTTTAACGGCGTATGTCAGGGAGCACATCAGCTATCCCACAAGCCTCTCGTGTGACCTCCGCTTGCATAAATTGGCCAAAAACCTTCCATCACGTGATGTGAACTGTGCTAGAGATACTTTTGCCGGTAGGCGAAATCTCTAGTTTACTAGAATGCAGTTTCTGTTCACTTACAAATTAACACCTACAGCATTTTCCTGGGAACAGGATAGAAATATATAGGTGTGCAGCTCTGATCATGGGTACACTAAGTGTTGCTCAGAGTGAAAACAATGAAATACAAAAGTTTGAGTTTTAGAGCAAGACCTGTTGTAGATAGACTTTTAAAGGCATAAACATTTTGTCACAAATATTCTACTCAACTTGTATCATTGGACTCAAGTTTGACATTAGATTTGGAGTATGTGATAAGATATACATGAACTGATGACAGAACACTTAGGCATACAAATTGTGATGTTCACAGCTAAAGTTGGCTTCAAATGGAACACAAGAAGCTCACAATGCTATGGTGAGATTAAAATTTTAAAAAATCAAGCTAAACTTTTTCATCCAATAATTAGCATGTGTGTGTCAAGGGCCTCTAGATTTTTCCTTGATGCAGTACTTCTGCACATTATTTTGCAAGTGCATGCTGTTGTTTACAGGCAGCACAGCTGTCTCAAGTGAAAATGCTATGTTGTACATGAGATGCTGAGCATGCTCTCTCTATCAAACATAATCATGTTCCTGACCATCATGACAGGCATTAATGTCGTTAAATGATTAAGATATTATGTTAGACAACTGTTTGATTTCTTTTTAGAAACAAAGAAATCGGTCATAAGTGTTTTACAGTCATAACTTCAGTTGGTCAAATAACACTAAACAGCCATTCATCATCCTGTGGGGGATGGGTGCCCCTCGCTGGTTCAAACATGGAGAACAACAAATCTGGTTTTACAGGTTCTGTAATGTTTTCGCCGAGTACAAGAAGAAGAATGTAGAATTTAATGAAATTATTTATAAACCTAGTATGAGATGTACCCATGATAGGAGCTCCACTCATGATGATATTAATACATAATTTCTTCTGGTGGCAAAGACAGAAGTGTCTCAGTTTGCATATTTTTACATGTTCCAACATTGGCAGGACCATTAGAGGTTGCTGAGAACATTTAAAATAATTTAAACTGCTAATTGTAGATGGGCATTGGCTCATCAGTTAAATACACATATTGTAACAAAGCATTCATGTGGTAAAAAATAATGAAATTATGATTTGATGGTCCCTTTTCAGAAAGCATACAAGTCCCTGTGGAAAGAAGGGTCTGGTACCCAGGATGGGACTCTCATGTACTTCAAGAACATTCTCCGAATGGCCTATGTCAATGGAAGGGTGAAAACAAACTACAGGGCTCATGAGGAACTGCTGCTGGCTGTTGGTGAGCAATACCTCATGGAGCAAGTCATGGAATCCTTTGACATGGAAAATCACCTTGCATGGCCAAAGCATGTCCCAGAAAATGTGAAGACACTACCACCATCAGCGCAACAAGAGTTGGCAAGTCAAGTGCTCGTCGCCCATCTCAAGAAGCACAACTACCTGGCTTTCCCCAAGCAGACATCAAGGAAGGAAGACCAGGTGTTCAACCATGCAAGCAACCTTTGTCACTGGACCCTACATCTCATGAATGTGAATGATATGGCCAAGGAGGGAGATGCAGATAGAGCAGTGTTGTCACTGAAAGCCTATCTTCCCTTCTTCTACCAGCACTCAGACCTGTCAAAGTACTTTGTTGAATGCCTCGACGTTCTCTTGAAGACAACAGTAACATCTCCTTCCAGAACAAGGCTTCAAATACTCGAGGGCAGTTTTGTGAACCGCAGGGCTGGAAAGGGACAATGTTGAGACAGATCTTCTCATGGAACATCATGTTCGGAACACAAAGGACTTGATCAGAAGTCTGAAATCCAACAAGACAGAACACAGCATTCAGAGAGCAACCCTTGCAGCTGAAATTGTGAATGATGCATTCAAAGCCTTTCAGGACACACTATCTCTCTCCTCAGTTGCAAGTCGTCAGTCCAGAAAACTGAAAGAAGATGATGTTCTGAAAATCAAAGCATGTCTCAGGCAGTTGAAGCCATTCAGATGCCAGGAAGGCAGAGAGTATGACTGCATGAATATTACTGCTTCTCCACAAAATGACAAAGTTTTGGCAAAAATGCTAGTGGGCATTGCAAGAACTGTGGCCAGGCTGACAAGAGAGAAGCTCATCAACCACCATGATGCAGAGGCAGAGGCCATGGATAAGGACAGTGAATCAGATGATTCCGACTCCTGATTGTTGTGAATGAAAACCTAGCTGATATTGAACATCATAATTTGGCCAAATGATAACAGTGAAGCTGCAATGCTCTTTGAATGATGTTTACGTTGGATTTGTTACGTACTTACTGTCAATTACAATACAAGGGACATAATTAGTTGATTATGTCCATTGTCCGTTGACCATGTTCTGGGAGTTACGGCCCTTGCGTTTCCATGACGTGACTGGATAAACAGTTGACAACCTTCATCGCTGAGTTTGTTTTGGATAGTCTGCTCGTATCCATTCATCCACCCCAGACATACATGGTGTCAGAAGTGAACCCAGCACAATGTTTCGCCTAGACCCACCAGGAAAGTTCTCGTTTAGGGCCGAAGAGTGGCCAAGTTGGATGCAGGAGTTTCGACGGTTTCGAAATGCTTCACAACTGTCAGAGAAGTCCGGAGAAGTACAGCGTGGCACATTGCTCTACGTGATGGGCCCAGACTCGGAGAAAATCCTGCGATCCCTGGAGTTCAAAACTGTCGGGTAGGTTGCAGCTGCAGTTCAAGAAAAGGACACTGACTTCGAAACACTTGTAGAAAAGCTTACAGAGTATTTTGTGGTGAAGAGAAATGTGATTTACGAGCGTTCAAAACTACAGCAACGCCAGCAAAAAGAGGGTGAGACTGTAGAAGAGTTCTACAGAGCTCTGTGAGATCTGGCCCAACACTGCGAGTACAAGGATGTTGATGATCAGATAAGAGACCGCCTTGTGGTCGGGCTGCGTGATAGAGCTCTACAAGAAAAGCTACAGCTCACAGCAGATCTAACTTTGAACAAAGCGCTAGAAATAGCTCGCCAAAGGGAGCAGATCAAGCAGCAGATGAAAATGCAAAAGGATGAAGAACGTGATGCTGACGAGGCAAGAGGGCAGTACAGCCGAAGAGGTGCTTCGCAGCAGGCACAAACCACCCCGAAAGGCCAGCGTGGCAGAGGCAGAGAAAGATTTCCAGGAGCTGTGAGAGGTCACAAGGAGAATTGTGGGAACTGTGGCCTACAGCATGCGGACGGAAAATGTCCTGCACGAGGCGCATTTTGTCGGCGGTGCCAACGCAAGAACCACTATGCCAGGGTGTGCAGGAGTATGCAGGAAGTAGAAGAAGAGGGCGAGGAAGTTGAAGATTTGAGTGAAGAATTCAATGAATACAGCCTTGACTCAGTGATCGATGAAGAAAGAAACAAACCTTGGACCACAAAGTTGCGCATCAGAGAAACGGACGTTCATTTCAAAATCGACACTGGGGCCGATGTCTCCATTATCACAGAGCAGGCGTACCGCAAGTTGAGAAGAAGGCCACAGCTGAAGGCATCGAAGATCACCCTCACATCACCGGGAGGGCGACTGCAGACCAGAGGTGAGTTCTATGCTCAGACGGTCGTGAGGGGCAAACCCTTCAAATTTCGAGTGGTAGTCACAGCAGGCAATGGCAACAACCTGCTAAGTCGCAATGCAGCGGTAAAAATGGGCTTCGTCCAGAGAGTAGAAGAAATCAGGCAGAATGTATTTGGTGCATCAGGACTGCTAGACACAGACCCTGTTCCAATCAGACTGAAGGAAGGTGCCATACCACACAGTGTTTATACTGCCCGTAGAATCCCTTTTCCCCTGATGGGCAAGGTGAAAGCAGAACTGAACAGAATGCAGAATGACGGCATCATCCGCGAAGTGAAAGAACCTACAGATTGGTGCGCGCCCATGGTGCCGGTGCTGAAACCAAATGGCCAAGTTCGGATTTGTGTGGACTTTAAAAAGTTAAACACAGCGGTCAAGCGTCCTCACTGCATGTTACCCAACCTAGACGATATTGCACCCAAGATGACCGGCGCTACAGTCTTCTCCACTCTTGATGCCTCGTCGGGGTTCTTTCAGGTCCCGATTCAAGAAGAATGTCAGCCCCTGACCACTTTCACGACGCCCTTCGGCAGGTTCTGCTTCGAGAGGGTCCCCATGGGCATCTCCCTAGGCCCAGAATGCTTTCAAACCAAGATGAAGGAGATCATTGAGGGACTGGAGGACTGTGACGCGATCATGGATGATACGATTGTGTACGGTCGCCCTGCTGAGGAGCATGACAAGAGACTGGACGCGGTGCTCAACAGAATCGAGCAGTCAGGCTTGAAACTGAACAAGCAGAAATGCCACTTCCGCCAGAGTCAGGTGAAGTACTTTGGCCATGTGATCGACAAGACTGGGATACACGTTGACCCAGAGAAAGTGAGGGCCATTGCCGACATGCCTCATCCCAAAAATCAAACAGAGCTACGCACGGTGAGTGGGATGTTGAACTATCTCAGCAAGTTTGTCCCCAATCTCGCCACACACCTCAGGCCCTTGACTAAACTCATGAAACAGGACCGTGCTTGGACATGGGGTCCAGCCCAGCAGAAAGCTTTCGATCATGTCAAACAGGAGATCGCTCATACTTGCACCCTGAACTTCTACGATGCAACGAAGAAAACAGTCGTGGCCGCTGACAGCAGCAGTTACGGACTAGGAGCGGCCATCATGCAGTGGAGTGACGGCAAGCTCACCCCTGTCGCCTTCGCATCCAGAACACTCACAGAGTCATAATGCCGCTACGCACAGATCGAAAAAGAAGCACTGGCTTCAGTTTGGGCATGCGAAAAGTTCGCAAAATACCTTGTGGGGCTGGACAAGCCCCTGGTACCACTCATGACAACCAAAGATCTGGACTCTGCTCCAGTGAGATGCCAGCGACTTCTCATGCGACTGCAGCGATTCAACGCAGAACCGCATCACGTGCCAGGGAAGAGCCTGGTGGTGGCTGACGCTCTCTCCAGAAGCCCGCTGCAACACACAAAAGCAGACGAAGACCTCAGTGAGCTTGTGTCACAGTATGTGGACGCAGTGGAGAGCTCGTGGCCAATCACAAATAACCGCCTTGAGTCCCTGAGGGCGTCAACAGTCCATGATGTTGAAATGCAGCAGGTGATCCACTACGTCAGAAACGGCTGGCCGACAGTGGTGGCTTCCAACCTACAGCCATATCAGCAGGTGCAAGCCGAGCTAACTCTTGTTGACGGATTGCTCGTCTACGGCAGTCGTGTGGCCGTTCCAGCCAGTCAGCGCCAGCTGATGCTTGAAAAACTACACGAATCACACCAGGGCCTGCACACGTGCCGACGGCGTGCACAGATGACGCTGTGGTGGCCGGGTCTCAGCCGAGACCTCAAGCAGTTCATCGACGGATGCCGGGAGTGCAGACAACATCGACCAGCGCAGCGGAATGAGCCGCTTCGCCCCACCGTTCTGCCAGAGCGCCCATGGCAGAAGCTGGGCGTAGACCTCCTGACTTTTGAAAAGAAGGAATACCTGATCATCATGGACTATTATTCCCGATGGTTGGAGGTCATCTACATGGGCAGCACAGTGGCTGCCGCCGTGATCCTCAAGCTCCGACGCACGTTTGCTGTACACGGCGTTCCGGACGTGCTGGTCTCAGATAACGGCCCACAATTTGGGTGCAAGGAATTCCGAGATTTCGCTGAAGGCTGGGGCTTTACACATCAGACGAGCAGCCCGGCATTCCCGCAAGCCAACGGGGAAGCTGAGAGTGGGGTGAAGATCGCCAAGAAGATTCTCAGACGAGAACTTCCTGTCGTCGCTCTGATGAACTACAGAGCAACCCCTCATTCGAGCACAGGTGTCAGCCCCGCACATGCCTTGATGGGAAGAAAAATCAAAACCAGACTCCCTGTTCTCCCACAAAACCTGATGCCAAAGGCTGCCAGCCATGAAGACATCAAGAAAGCAGACCAGAAAACGAAAGTCAGCTACAAGCACAGCTACGACAGACGCCATGGCGCGGTGCCTCTGCCACCACTAACAAGAAGGGCAAAGCTCATACGACTCACATGCTTGACCTTGACCTTTATGTGACCTTGACCTTCAGGTGACCTTCAAGGTCAAGGTCAATCTAGTTGACCTAGCAATGACATCATACACTAAACTAAGGAATGCTTTACACATTTTTCCTACCAAAATACATGTGACCTTGACCCAAGGTCAAGGTCATCCAACACAAAGCTGTTAATTCAAGACATAGGAAGCACAATGGTGCTTATTGGCACTTTCTACCATGAGATATGGTCACTTTTAGTGGTTCACTACCCCATTTTGGTCACATTTCATAAGGGTCAAAGTGACCTTGACCTTGATGATATGTGACCAAATGTGTCTCATGATGAAAGTATAACATGTGCCCCACATAATTATTAAGTTTGAAACAGTTATCTTTCATAGTTCAGGGTCAAGGTCACTTCAAAAGAGCTCCTGTGACCTTGACCTTGAAGCAAGGTCAACCAAACTGGTATCAAAAAATAGGGCTTACTTTGCCCTATATACCATGTATAGGTGAGGTATCCAATCTCAAAAACTTCAGAGAAAATTGGGAAAATGTGAAAAATTGTTGTTTTTAGACAACATTTATGGCCCCTGCGACCTTGACCTTGAAGCAAGATCAAGTCACTATGTATGTTTTTTGAGGCCTTGTCATCATACACCATCATGCCAAATTGGGTGTTGATAGACTTAATAGTCTCCGAGAAAAATCCAACGTTTAAGTTTTTTACGCCAGGACGGACGGACGGACGACACGGGTGAGTACATAGACTCACTTTTGCTTCGCATGTGAGTCAAAAACCGGTGATCCAGTGCTCCTGAAAACAGACAACGAGCGTACATGGGAGCGTGAAGGTAAGGTCATGGCAGCTGATCCCAAAAATCGCACTTACCTGGTGGATTCCCCAGCTGGGGCCCTGCGAAGAAACCGTAAACACCTCCAGCGGCTTCCAACACCACCCGAACCCGAACCCGCGGCCAACACGGAGGATAACACATCAGATCCGTCGAGCGTCACTACGACACTGCCAGAGGCAGCCGCTCCGACGTCTTCTCCGCGGACCCAGTACTGCACCAGGGCTGCTGCGGGCTACAGAGCCCCAAAACCAGTGCGTTACCGGGAAGATACTTAATGCACATGACTTCTTGCCTGCGGTAAAACGTAGCTCTGTGTAGCTTGAGAGCTATGGTGTTTCCAGCTCTGTGTAGCTGGAGCTTATTATATATATAAATGCAGTGTACGAGACGGGTGCAGTGTAAATTTATTTGTTTGAGTCTTTGACATTCCAGAGAGAATCGGTTCAACTTATATCTTATAACTTTTGATTTGTGTGTTATTGCGAGTTTATTTGTTTGAATTTGCACTCAGTTCCAAGGAGAAGGAAAGAAGAGAACATTTATTTGGGTTTAAATTTACAGAAAAGAGACGAGAGAGGAAAAGTAGGGTCTGCTTGCCAGTTCCAAAAACATTCCCACCAACTGTCAGCGGGACTAAAGAAACTTATGGACTTGATTATTTGATAATTTGCCCACGTTTGTGAATTTTGTTGTTTCCAGCAGGAAAGGGAAGATGTTACATACTTACTGTCAATTACAATACAAGGGACATAATTAGTTGATTATGTCCATTGTCCGTTGACCATGTTCTGGGAGTTACGGCCCTTGCGTTTCCATGACGTGACTGGATAAACAGTTGACAACGTTCATCGCTGAGTTTGTTTTGGATAGTCTGCTCGTATCCATTCATCCACCCCAGACATACAGGATTTTCAAGAGAACGTCACTGCATTATATAGTTTCTAGCTACATAGAGTGTAGTTGTTCATGGAACAAACTGTGGATTAATCAGAAACATTGCTCCTGCCAGTGATGCATCTTTCACAGGCACATGACTTAGCACAATTGCAGCAGCATTTGCATGACCCTGACAGTGGAGAATCCTGACAGCCAAAAGCTTTGAGGAGCACAAGACGCAGGCAAGAATCAGTCAGACAAAATTCGTTCAAGTGTTCATCAATGATGGTATTTGGTCCAATGTCATTCGCACTGAAGTAGAGCAGTGACTCGGATGCCTGTCCTTGATGGCCTGCTCTGCCTATCTGTTGTGCAAAGTCCACGATGCTTCGTGGTGGCCTGGCATGTATGACTCTGCTGACGCAAGGTGAATCAAAGCCCATGCCAAGTGCTGGGCTGCAGAAGACGAGACGCAGCTGGGGGTCGTTCTTTTTCAGCTCCTGAGTGATGTGAGCAATCACTTGTGGATCTTGAGTCGAAAAAAAATGGCATACTTCGTTGTGTACAGATCTGGTTTACCGAAGATGCTTAGTGCCTCAATTTGTGCATTGACACACCACTCAAGAGGCATGTAGCACAGTGTGACTGGGTAGGCCATATCTTCTGCTTTGAGTCGTGTGAGCTCTGGCATGAAGACAGATTCGCTGCTCTCGATGATGTCCCGATGCCCAGGCTTCCTTTTCCTGTTGAGGAAGATATTGGGCTTGTCAGGATTTTCGCACACTCTTGCGACATTTGTAATGCCCAGATGCTTGGGCACTTCAGTCCACATTGAGGCTGTGAGTGTGGCACTGAGGGCAATGACAGGGCACTTGAAATAGCTTGGCAACGTGCCGAGCTTTCGAAAAGCTACTCGGAACTCCTTCCCCCTGCAAGAAAACATGGACAATTGGTTAGACATGTAGAAATATATAAGAATTTTTCATGGGGCTTCTGTGTATGAAAAATGCTAGTATTCATGATTATTGTTTCCATGATGCCCATATTTGTTCATTATCATTTGATGCTAACATTAAACATTTTTTAAAATACTTTTATTTACAGAAATAAAGAAACATAGGGGTGGGTGGGGTATGGAGGCATACACAGTAGTTCTCATCAACATCAATCATCATCACCCCAGTACCTTCATGAGTTCGTTCCTAGACAGAAAAGATATCGAAATAAAAAGAACAGCAAAGGAGGAAGTCTACTGAGTAGTCAAGGATGTATGGGAAGGGGTGGGTTTTTAAAAATATATTTTTAGGGGGGGGGGGGGGGGGGGGGCATTTGATGCTAACATGGTAGTGAGCATGTCTGCAGAAATACTACTTATGGAAACTTGGTGAAATCCATTGTGAAAAGAAATGATACAAAAAAAGGAGAAAATGTGACATGGCTTTAATAAAACCCAACATGTCATAAAAAAGATTTTGAATAACAAATAAAGACGTGTTACTCTCAATACAAACATGTCACTTCTTTGTCCACTTTCACTTCATGTAGTGTAAGGGAGGTGGGAGTGAGGCTGCAGTAGTGATTGTACTGCATTTGGAAGTATTCTGTCTCTATGCAAAGACTAAACTGAATTGTAAACATTGTCAACATGATAGATTCCTGTGTTAACTTCATGTATGGAAGAACCCTTTTTTTAAACGAAGATTTTCCACACAACTCTTTAACATGTGCATATTGCCAATTGCTCATGTTGCAAGAAAACAAGGACTTCTGTAGAAGCAAAGAAAAAATATACAGATGTGCATGTGATAAATGTCAAATGCAGAGGCAAAACAGTCATAGGTCTATTTCATATTCTCACCATGTGTCAATGGTGTGGCACTCATCAACAGCGAGAAGTGCAACCATTCCACAGAACTTGCTGCTGCACAGGAGGGCAAGGCCAGCATCGCTGCACAGCAAAGCCTCTGGATGGGCGAAAATGAATTGGTATTTGCCAGCCTCGATGTCTGCTTGGATAGCAGCATTCAATTCCTGAAAATGTATAACATATTGGCAATTGGAGAAATGAATCAACCTGTTCACAATATATAACCAAAAGATGCCATGAGAAACACATAATTTACTTCTCTTGCTTCTGTTAAATTGTCACTGATAAAAACTAATGCAAGGATTGTACACACATGGCTTTATGATAAATCATCCATGCCACCCTGCTGGTTAGGTATTCAAACAACCTTTTTATATCGTCCATTTCAAAGAGCTCTGTTACTGGCTGCATCTTTATAATTCATTGATTGACAAAAATTATATTTTACTAATGAACCAAGCTTAGGTGCCTTCAACAGACTGAATGAGTGCAATGAAATGTGTGAATTACAAATCTGATTTACTGCTGTAAACACAAAATCAATGTAGAAATTCACATTAAAAGTAATTATTCAAAATGACTGTGCAATAAATACCTTCCTTAAAAAAGGAAAATCCTCATAAGAACAAACAAGAAGGGCAAAGCCCATACGACTCACATGCTTGACCTTGACCTTTATATGACCTTGACCTTCAGGTGACCTTCAAGGTCAAGGTCAAACAACTAAACCTACCAATGACATCATACACAAAGAAATGCTTTACACATTTTTCCTACCAAAATACATGTGACCTTGACCCAAGGTCAAGGTCATCCAAGGTCATGCAACACAAAGCTGTTAATGAGCGACTTTTTTTGAAATTATCTCCCTTGCCGCCGCTTGGCGGCGCGTCGGCTCCAAGGGGCTTGGTTGGTACACAGTGACAAGTTCTTTCGCCTAGAATAGACCTGAGTGTTCGAGGTTTTTTTATTGTTTTCTTGCTGTCGCTTTCAAATCTGTTCACAGTACTAGGCTGGCTGGTTTACTTAGATGTGATTTTTTTTAATGCGTGCTAGCTGATATTAGGTTTAGAGCTTGAATTTTCGATATTACACAAGTTCTTTTTCGCTTACAACTCCAGTGTTCGAACCAATGAAAACCACGGAAAGAGATGGCCGTTTCGTTCCTTGCATCTCATTGGCCAGCTTGTCATGAGGTCAGCCCGTGATCGGCGCTGACCTCATGACAGTTGTAAGCGAAAAAGCGAGTTGTAAGCGTAGATGTGAATTTTTTTATGCGTGCTAAGTGATATTAGATTTAGAGCTTGAATTTTCAATGATATTACGCTTACAACTCGCTTTTTTGCTTACAACTGTCATGAGGTCAGCACCGATCACGGGCTGACCTCATGACAAGCTGGCCAATGAGATGCAAGGAACGAAACGGCCATCTCTTTCCGTGGTTTTCATTGGTTCGAACACTGGAGTTGTAAGCGAAAAAGAACTTGTGTAATATCGAAAATTCAAGCTCTAAACCTAATATCAGCTAGCACGCATTAAAAAAAATCACATCTAAGTAAACCAGCCAGCCTAGTACTGTGAACAGATTTGAAAGCGACAGCAAGAAAACAATAAAAAAAAACTCGAACACTCAGGTCTATTCTAGGCGAAAGAACTTGTCACTGTGTACCAACCAAGCCCCTTGGAGCCGGCGCGCCGCCAAGCGGCGGCAAGGGAGATAATTTCAAAAAAAGTTGCTCATTCAAGACATAGGAAGCACAATGGTGCTTATTGGCACTTTTTACCATGAGATATAGTCACTTTTAGTGGTTCACTACCCCATTTTGGTCACATTTCATAAGGGTCAAAGTGACCTTGACCTTGATATGTGACCAAATGTGTCTCATGATGAAAGTATAACAGGTGCCCCACATAATTATTAAGTTTGAAACAGTTATCTTCCATAGTTCAGGGTCAAGGTCACTTCAAAATATGTATACAATCCAACTTTGAAGAGCTCCTGTGACCTTGACCTTGAAGCAAGGTCAACCAAACTGGTATCAAAAGATAGGGCTTGCTTTGACCTATATACCACTTGTAGCTAAGGTCGCCATTCTCAATAACGTGGGAGAAAATTGGGAAAATGTGAAAAATGACTGTTTTTGAGACCACATTTATGGCTCCTGTGACCTTGACCTTGAAGCAAGGTCAAGTCACTATGTATGTTTTTTGAGGCCTTGTCATCATACACCATCATGCCACATTTGGTGTTGATAGACTTAATAGTCTCCGAGAAAAATCCAACGTTTAAGTTTTTTACGGACGGACGGATGGACGCCCGGACGGACGGACGACACGGCTCAGTACATAGACTCACTTTTGCTTCGCATGTGAGTCAATAAATGAATTCAGTGCGACCAATTAGACACAATTTCATCATCCAAGACCAATGGATTATTCTCCCACAATACTTTCATGGGCATTCATATTGAACTAAACAATGGAGAAAAAAATCGGGCATCCTGTCATTACATAGGTAGTAATATATTTTTCTACTGAGCCTCATCTTTTAAAGCCTTATCATTTTGGGTACAAAGTAGAATGAAAATCCATTTAGTTTCAACAGGCAGCAAAGAATTACTGTCAGAATTTACAGGTTGCTGTAACCAGCTATACTCTCATCAGACTGATTGATACCAATGAAAAGCTCAGGATTTTGTCTATACAATTTTAAACACTGTATAGATAGCATTTGCTAGCCAAAGGAAAACAATAACTGGTTGCAAATACACCAGCAATGACAGCTGACTAGGTGCAAGAGCTTGCTATCTGTTCCAGATGTCAGCCGGTCCTAGTTTTTGACCTCGTCCAATCTTATAGCTGCAGGGCTATTCGGGAATAGCCGTGTTGGAAATGTTATATACGGTGAGCACTTCGTTAAAAATTGGACTATGAATCAAATAGACAAATACTACTAGCAGTCTCAGCCACTGACACGCTCGAACGCTCGCACGCAATCACACGTCAGTAATGAGTAAATCCAACTTCGAGAAGAAGAAAGGTTATCCTTACTGTCTCAGTTCCGTCTTGGAATTCCAATTGTCCACCCATGTCCAATCTCAATGCCGAAATGTTCTTTTCACGCAAGCTGGACATCTGATCCCGTTGAATAACATTCAGGGGGCTCACAACAACCGTGACCCACTTCTTCATCTTCTTTTTCAGGGCTAGTAGTTCACCTCCCAATTGGTAAACAAGACTTTTACCATACCCCGTAGGCAGTGAAATCATTATGGAAGTGTCTCCTTTCCATAGCAACTCCAACGCAATTCTTTGCATTTTCTTTAGTTCAAGATTTCTGCAATGCTTTTCAATGACTTTCTTCATAGCCTCATCCAAGCCAGGTTCCTCGTGTGCAGCCATGTCAATAAGGCAGTGGCGGAGGAATACACTAAACGGAAATACAATCAATGCAATACTTTATTCTGGTATGCAAGTTATGGAAGAATTAAGGCTATCACGTGACCAACCTGTTGCTGAGACTATATTGACTAGTCTCAGCCACGCTGAATGATGACTAAGCTGTCCAAAAATGACATTAAGAATTGCTAAAGTGAAGGTTTAAAATTTAGTCCATTTTCCTGGTTTTAGTCAAAAACTCGGGAGAACAATTCTATAGTGTCCAGACCTGTTTACCCCTAAAACTTTGCATGTGTAGTTTGTGGGAACAAAAGTGAAGAAATGTGTAGTTTTGTAATTGAATGTGTAGAATTTTCGGGGTCGGCTCTCTATTGCGGGGGGGGAGGGGGGGTGGGGGGAAGAGAGGCCGCTATTGCGGGAATAATTTTTTTTTGGTCAAAAGTTCTCAAGGCCATTTTGATTCGTTTCTCCTCAAACGCCTAAAAAACCATAATTTTTGTTACTTTTTTATACTTAGAAATTTTTCCGTTTTTTTTTTCTATTGCGGGGGACCGCTATAGCGGGAATTTTGGGGTCAAAAGTTCTTAAGGCCATTTTGATTCTGTTGTCCTAAAACGCCTAAAAACCCATAAAATTGTTGTTACTTTTTTAAAAAAAATCGGGTTTTACCGATAGCGCTCAGCCTAGGCAGCACCCACTACCCCGCCTGACTGACTTAGCCTGTCAGGGGAGTTTCACCTAAACCCGGACGCATTACTTTTTGTGGGAAGGGGCCGCTATTGTGGAGGGCCGCTATTGCGGGATTTTTTTAAAACAAAAGTTCTTGGGCCATTTTGATTCTTTTGTCCTAAAACGCCTAAAAAACCATAATATTTTTGTTACTTTTTTTTCGGGCCGCTATTGCGGGATTTTGTTGGTCAAAAGTTCTTCAGGCCATTTTGATTCTTTTGTCCAAAAACGCCTAAAAAAACCATACATTATTTGTTACTTTTTGGGGGAAAAACTTAGAAATGTTTTCGGTTTTAATCAATAACGGGTGAAGCTTTATATTCTAACTCCAACCCACGGTTGACTCTCAACGAGTGGTCCCTACGCCATAAGTCCAGGGCCCGACGCTGATGTTGGACACAAACGTGACAAAAAGGGGGTCGGCTCTCTATTGCGGAGGGCCGCTATTCCGGGATTTTTTTTAAAAACAAAAGTTCTTAGGCCATTTTGATTCTTTTGTCCTAAAACGCCTAAAAAAACCATAATATTTTTGTCTAAGTCAAACAATAAAACTTTCCACCGTGGCTGACGGAAAAATGGGAGTCGCAGACAGTGCAATGACTGAATGAGCAAACTGTTTTCATTTCCACGAAGTGACAAGGCATGGGTATTCCTCATGATATTTTTGCAGAATGACTTGGCTCAGCACTTTGCTCGTCTTCTTCTTTTTGGTTGGTGGCATTTCTGAGCCATTTTCTTCACAGTTCTCATCTTCAGTTTCGTGTGATCTTCGTTCAACCATTGTCTCGAAAAGCGCACGTGGGTTGGCAGTAAAACCGCCCCGAGTTGCACAGTCCCAGCGCTTGAAAGCGCTGGACGGGAGCAGCGATTGCGCCGGTCAAACGCTTCGCTAAATTTCCCGCTCATCACAGCTTGCAAGCGCTGACGAGACTCGCTAAATTTCCCTCTCATCACCGCTTGCAAGCGCTGATGAGACTGCAAGCTGCGATGAGCGGGAAATTTAGCGAAGCGTTTGAGCGGCGCAATCGCTGCTCCCGTCCACGGGACTGTGCAACTCGGGGCAGGTTGACAACATGAAGTGCAGGGAGGAAGGATGACGTAATATCTTGGCGCGAAGAATGACGCCACTTCTGGCATCTCTTCTCTCAAAGTAGAGTGTAGGGAGGAAGGATGACGTAATATCTTGGCGCGAAGAATGACGCCACTTCTGGCACGGAAGTGACGTAATCCTCGGGGCTGCACGCGCTGCATGCAGCAAACGTCTTCCGCCCGAAAACAAGGATCGGCAAAAAAATCTGTCAAGCGAGATAATGAAAATTGCGGATTGTGATATGCGTAGCCAAAGCAATACCGTTTGCGTAGAAAACAATAGACTTGCGTAGTTGCGTAGTATAGTATGCAAATGCGTAGTTTACTACGCTCAATGCGTAGTGTAAACAGGTCTGAGTGTCCCATCCATGCCCTGCCCCTTGCTGCCTTTCCCATACTGCCCCTAGAAACCAAGATTAACATATGGCTAGAGTTGCTCGATGCCCCTCATCAGATGCAACCCCTGGTTGCTGGGCTTTCAGTCACAGGTGCAGGTCCTCAACAAAGTGTTCCTCCTCCAAGTCATGTCTCGAACTTTGGCAATCATGTGATGATCTAATAGCAGAACTGCCAAGCACAGAATAGATAAGAATAGCAAGATGGGACATTATACATTAATAGACTTCCAACAGACTCAAGGCCATCTAAAGTATGGAAGAGCAGTTCTGGAAAGCTGAAGAACCGATTGTGTACTGTACATACCTCAGGGCATTGTCCTTGTGTTTGATTAGGAGAGACAATCACATTGGTGGTGACAAAAAATGCATCATTTTCCTGCAAAACAAAATGACATGTTCTTATTTCAATTTTAAAAATTGATCAAATCAACTTCTTTAACTACAGATTCAAATGTATCAATCCATACACACACCAGATACATTCAATAGGTAATTTAGCATCAAACACTTGCCCATAATAATGCGTTGAGTCTTTCAACTAAACTGGTTCATCTTCCTTGCCAAGGAGTGTTGTTGGCATTTGAGACATTATCATGTGATATGGAGACAGATGCTTAAACAAAAGGTACAGAATATCACTGCCTTCAGCTTTTCTCCTATATGCAGTGTGTTAATTAACTTGTACGTGTTGTAGACTTTTCATCTGCAGGTATATAATGCAGATTAAACAGAGAGCAAAAGCAGTTAAGGAAACTCCAAAAAGGCAAAAATAAAACCATATAGTGTCACTCAAACAGAATTAGGATGTATTCAAACAAGGAACTGGGGTTCATTAATCCACTTGTTATACTGTTGCCAATACATTGTTCATAATGGCAGCAGTGCTAGAACCACAGTCAGGAAATAACTGCTTTCTAGGCAACACTCTAAGAAGAGGTTCTTGATGCTGTTTTGTTTCCACAAGTTTCACAATGATCAATATGGTAATTTTCACTACATTTAATAGTTTTAACTACTAATTTCACAAAGTACTAACATTCACTCAGTCATGCTGCAGTTCTCTATGTGTATAGATCTCATGTCAATAACCAACAGACCTTAAATCAGGAAACAATCAAAATTACACGGAAGTATGGAGATATGTCTGTATAACATTTCAAGCATCAGACTATTTCACATACACACACATACCCCCCCACACACACACACACATGCGCGCGCACACATTTGATTTCAAATCAACTCACAACAGAAATACACGAAAGTGCATTACCATTGCAGGTACCACATAGTCAGTGACATCCCAGATTCGAGCCCCAATGTTTGGGTCACTTGTATTGGTGAAAGCCGCACCCTTCAGTTTGATGGTGACAGCACTCTGAATGTTGTCAAAGTCCTGGTACCCCTTTTCATAAATAATGACATACCTACAAAAACAAAAGAAAGAAAAAAAGTTACATAACATGACAGATCAAGCAATTCCAGTAAATATGATAAAATGATCCTTTTCAAAGTTGTCTTTTTTATCGATTCCACAAAATGCACTACAAGTAATACAACACCACTATTGCAGTAATTAGCCCTTTATCATAGGACACCTCTTCATCATATGAAAAGGGGTTTAATTTCTTTTAATGTTGACAACTTTCTAAAGTGACAGGGTGGTGGAAGGCATGAGGCTTAGTTAAAAGGATACAAGTGGGGGCCTAAGAGGTTTGAACCCCACATTTTTCCTCATGTGCAAAATACTCCACTTTTGGCAGCAAAAGGTACATCAAATGATCAAGTCAGATTATAAAATGTTGTGTTATTACTACCATAAAAAAATACAAAACTATAAGAATAACTTGCATTGGTGCAATAATGACAGCAGGCAATGAGTGTACAAAATTCTCAGCAATGGGGGTCAAATATGTGTTTTTGTCATTTTACGACAGCATTGAATGTGAGTGGGCATCCAAAGTCTAGAAAAGACCGATGATTTCAGAATGAAGTAGTATGCACCAGCTAAGTACTATGCTCTGGGAGATTTTAATCTTTGATCCAATCAATGCAGAATCGGTGCTTTTCAGACCACACAAAAAGGTGAGCATGTCTATAAAACTGAATTATAACCACTTTTCAAAACTCGGAGATGCCAGAAAAATGGTCCCAGAACCAAGATATAGCTATAACTCAATATTTAAAAAAATAAAGTCAGACCCTAATTATCTGCATTTTCTGGCATTTCACTCCAGTGACTTTGTTTATCTTTTCCCTGATCAGATGACATTTGTGTGCCCTAAAGTTTTTGTCTCTGTTGTTCAGTGTTGCATGCATGGAATTACTCACTTATTGCCTTTACATTAATTAGCTACTTAATTTAAGGCATCTTATTTCAGGTAACCTCTGACAGTGACCAAAGAAGGCCAAATATGAAATTGTTAGTTAGGCACACACAAAATTAGTTGTGGCAATGGTATCAAGGCCAGAAAAAATAGAGACAGTTGGTCAGCCTGAACTTATGTTACTTTTATCTTTTTAAAATTGAAGATGCCACATTGAATTTAAATTACAATTTCATTGAAAAGACTGATTAAAAAATTCAAATAGGAAGATGGGACAGCACACAATTGATTGATAACCATCGATTACTTCCCCTTTTTTCTTTATCTTTTTTGGGATGATAGAAAAAAACAAGTTTAGGGTCGGCAGAAAAAATATGGTTGTTCAAGTTATCAATATCATAACCACAACTTTTTTTACTTAGGCCATAGGCATTGATCAAATTTCTTAACCAGTGGAGGAATCTATGAGAAAGATCCATGAATGTATACATGTTACTGTATGCTGTTTAAGGGGAGTCTGCCCCTTTACTCGCCGTTGTCAAATGCTGGGCTCAGGAATTCAAGGGAGACAAAGAGAACCTAGGGGATAACCTCCATCTTGATATATGCTATGTTGTGAACAGGAGTTTTCCAGAAAAAACCTATTCAGAAAGCACACAAATCATCCTGTTACTGTTAGACACACAAATATCTACTGCTGAGGTAGGAGAGACAAGAGGCTTGTCATAAGGGTTGGGTACCGTTTCGCCGTTTCCCGTTTTGCCATATGAGTGTCAAATCGCCGTATTCGTCAATTTTTTTCTTAAGGCGATCCAGTGCTATTTCGCCATCCTCTTTAGTGTCGGTTCGCCGTACTGGGGCTGAAATGGTCGAAGTCGGAAACATTCGTGGACACTGTACCCGAGGTACTCTGTCCGGGCGGACAGAGTACCCCAGTTTGAAATCTCAGCATTTGAACGAGAACGAGACCGCGCTAAACGATGTGTATTGGCGTTGCTGAAATGGTCGAAGTCGGAAACATTCGGAACGTCGTTTAGCGTAAGATTACACCCGAATCACGTGGACCGTTAAGGTGCATGGAGTAAAGTACCGCCGAGCAAGACGTTTGTCACAAAACGCAGATACATTAACGCGGCCGGATCTTAGCATAACTCTCCGGGCGTGCGAAGTCAGTCAGGTGGAGTGGCGGGTGCGGTCTGAGTTGAGCGCTATATCTCTCACTTTTACTGATTTCTATGTATCTCACTTTTACGGCAAAGTGACACTTTAATACTTCATTAATACGGCGAAACGGGAAACGGCAAACGGCGAAATGGGAAACGGCAAAATGGGAAACGGCGGAACGGGAACACCCCGTCATAAGATGTATTGAGGATATCCTACAGGAACATTTGCTTGTGTTCAAGTTCATGCACAAAGAATAACAAGAAGGGCAAAGCCCATACGACTCACATGCTTGACCTTGACCTTTATATGACCTTGACCTTCAGGTGACCTTCAAGGTCAAGGTCAAACAACTAAACCTACCAATGACATCATACACAAAGAAATGCTTTACACATTTTTCCTACCAAAATACATGTGACCTTGACCCAAGGTCAAGGTCATCCGAGGTCATGCAACACAAAGCTGTTAATTCAAGACATAGGAAGCACAATGGTGCTTATTGGCACTTTCTACCATGAGATATACCATATAGTCACTTTTAGTGGTTCACTACCCCATTTTGGTCACATTTCATAAGGGTCAAAGTGACCTTGACCTTGATGATATGTGAACAAATGTGTCTCATGATGAAAGTATAACATGTGCCCCACATAATTATTAAGTTTGAAACAGTTATCTTCCATAGTTCAGGGTCAAGGTCACTTCAAAATATGTATACAATCCAACTTTGAAGAGCTCCTGTGACCTTGACCTTGAAGCAAGGTCAACCAAACTGGTATCAAAAGATAGGGCTTGCTTTGACCTATATACCACTTGTAGCTAAGGTCGCCATTCTCAATAACGTGGGAGAAAATTGGGAAAATGTGAAAAATGACTGTTTTTGAGACCACATTTATGGCTCCTGTGACCTTGACCTTGAAGCAAGGTCAAGTCACTGTGTATGTTTTTTGAGGCCTTGTCATCATACACCATCATGCCACATTTGGTGTTTATAGACTTAATAGTCTCTGAGAAAAATCCAACGTTTAAGTTTTTTACGCCCGGACGGACGGACGGACGACACGGCTGAGTACATAGACTCACTTTTGCTTCGCATGTGAGTCAATAAAAATGATGACGGATGAAATGAAGATGACCACAGTGACCATCTTAAAGGCTATTTTACTTAGTTTTGTTTGAATCCACAAAGCTTCCATTCTCATGGTATGAATCCTGGTTGTATTGCAACCTCATTAACAAACTTGATTCCTTGGAATGGAAATGTCAAGAAGGAAGATGTTCAAGGCACACAAAATTATAACTCAGTCACAATGTTATGATACAGTCAATGTATGATCCCCATGAACATCCTTCAACATGGCACAGTAATGACTGGTACTTATCATGCAGAGATGCTGCATTGATTGCACCAGCTGGACAAGGATGAAGCAATTACATCCATTTTCTGCTCACCAACAGGATATTACTCCAATCTACACTAGCCAAGTTGTTCACTTGTGGCTATTTTCAAGAAGTGTAAAATAAGAATTCTTGCCCTACCCTGCCTCTTCACTATATTAGGCTCAAAGCAATTTCCCATCTGTTAGGAAATCTGAAGAAACATGTGCAAGTAAGGATATCTGAGGATGATTCTGATCTCACTGACTGAGGCTCTAAAGGGTTAGTTTTAGGGTCAAGATGTTATTTTTGAGAATTGGCAACGAAGATTTTCCCAAGAAGTGAGAAAGTGTATCACACTGATGTGGGATTATGAGGGATTACAAGGGAAAATGAGACCTTCAGGGGGCCTATTGACCACTCTAACACTGAGGCTCAAGACTTCTTGACATCCCCAAAAAGAAATTTGACAATACAAATTAGACAAATAAAACCCACCGACGCACGGGTACACATGAGGCATCCGCTCGTGCTACTGGTTGAATGTACACCTTCTCCACAATAAGGATAGCACACTCAAGGGAGTAGCGAGATTACATCGTCCCTCTCTCTCTCTCTCTCTCTCTCTCTCTCTCTCTCTCTCTCTCTCTCTCCAAAGATTATAGGTTACACAAAGATAGTTCATTAGCTAATTGTTATGAGGATCGAGACACGTTGTGCCCCAAGCGGCCAGGACTATGGGGAAGTAATCGCACTGCTTAGATTCATGTAAAAAGTGTGTTGTTTGTCGACGCGTTTCTGATGCGTTCCGATCATGTTTGTGAATACATTTACGGTGTAATGAGTAATAAAATGATTTGCTGCAATAATGGGTGTGTTTTGGCTTTGTTTTTTGTAGCAGGCGTTGTGAAATCGAAATATTTGGTTCATCGAAATGGATGGTTTTGCGCATGTCCGTGAGCCTATAGTCCGTTTAAACATTGCTGTCAGTGCAGACGCTACTGACTTCGCACGCCCGGGGAGTTATGCCAAAGATCCGGCCGCGTTAAAGCATGCAAAAATATTAAGCATCCATGTCGTTTCTTCGATCAAGAGTGAAAATTTTGAGTGTGAAATAATATTGGAGATTCGTGTATTCAAAGGGGGCCTCCAAAACCCTCTACTTTTAATGGTAACGTGCTTTAAAAATAATTAAAGAAACCGACCAATCGAAACTCCTGAGCCTGCTACACCGTAGCAGTGATGAAGCAGAGTGCAACGGAACGCACGCACGCACGCACACACACACACACACACACACACACACACACACACACGGAAGTGTGCGAGGACGTCCAGTGTTCACATTCACATGCACACGTTTGCACGCAGGAAAACGATCCGGCCGCAATTTCGCAAAGGATGAAAATGAAAGCATGCACCGTAGCCACCGTTCGAAGAGGCAGGTAACTAAGCATTGATATATTTTTCTCCTTAAAGTCTACAGGTACTTTCAAGATGTTGCCATGCATTATTCGTAGTGTAACTGAGCGTACGTGAGCGCAGCTCTCAGTCCGACGAGAAGTGAAACCCTTGGACTTAAAGCGGCTCACTGTGACTGTCTCAGGTCTGAAGACATAATGAAACCGCGACTCACCCAATGATGTAGCTTATAATGCAGAACTGGATTAATCTGTTGCAAGCTCCCACTTTCTTGCTTCGAATATGAACTATTCTAGGCGTCTCATACTCGAAGAATGCTCCTATAGCGGTTTGAATGCACGAGCGTCCCATGTTCACCGGTAAGGGACTCTTCTGTGAATGAGATTATAAAAATAGTCCAATCAAACTGACGCGCCTACGTTACTAAGGCTTGTTCAGGAGTACGCGCTTCATAGAATAGAATAGAATAGAATTCTTCGGCTTGCTTAGGCGTCCAGGGCCTATCGCCGATTCTGGTAGTTCTCTGGCTGTATTTTTATTGTTCTTATGGATAAAGAAAAAATTAGAGAGAAAAAAAGGCCTAATTGCTGTGCATCATTTGCGCCAGTGGTAAACTGATAAACTGAGCTGACTTTGATGATCAATCATCCACAGATTGCAAGAAAAAGTTGGATGAACCTGTTTCATGTGTGAGGCCATGCATGATAAACCAGACTACAGTCAGTAGTGCAGTATTGGAGTGAATTAAGTGTATATATGGTACACTATTTTCTGCATCAGAACAATTGTAGTTTTCAGTTCAAGCAGCTGTCATAAATCACAAGTAGCAAAGAGAAGTTTGCTGTATCAAAGAGCTCTTTTTATGATGATATTATTACTATTAGACGCAGTGTAAGCCTTATTTTGTCATAACAAAATACCACATTTTGAACACTTAGGATAATATAAATTTGCACATGTGAATTTTAATTGCATAGATGAATTTTATTTGCATGGTTAACTTAACACTTCTACTTTTTAAAACTTCTACCTGGAGCTATAACCAGGTGTGGCCCTCCCCGCAAGTGTCAGGAAGTGTCAAGGGCCAAAATGCTTGTTGACAGGGGCTCTTCCTCTGAAGGCTGTCTGATGCCACGCTGCATTGGGAGTTTCTTGCCACTTAAGTTAAGCACTGTGATGCCAGCTTTCTGCACTCACATATTTCTAAAGCTGACTAGATAGTGCATGTAAATGTGTATGTGTGTGTGTGTGCACACGCGAGCACAAGAGAGAGAGAGAGAGAGAGAGAGAGAGAGAGAGAGAGAGAGAGAGAGAGAGAGAGAGAGAGAGAGAGAGAGAGAGAGAGAGAGAGACTTCAGACTTCATCTTTATTTTGGCCGACAACCCACAGTATTAAATTACACTTCTGCATTCACGTGATGAACATGTCTAGGGAAAACAATTAGATTCATTATGTATAGTGCTAGTTCAGTAATGAGTATCTCACAAGCCTGAGTATAAGTATTTTTTTTTCAACCTGTAAGCATGTGTAACAAGGTGTGTACACGTTTTCATAGTAGTTATGTGAAGTAATTATGGAGAAATATTTCTACAGTATCACACCATTACAGAGGCTTCGATTTCCTCAACCGTTGGGCTGCTTTGTTTGAAACCATAATACATACATTGCAATGTCTCTCATCTTTCTGTTATCAGTACTGTCAAGCAGTTTTGTCAGTTTAATAGGGCTGTTTTTAATATGTATTTTTCTATGTATTTCTTTCTGATGTCACCATGACTATTGCAATCAAACAGAAAATGTTCTTCATTCTCAACTTGTCAAGGGAGGGAGGGAGGGAGGGAGGGAGGGAGGGAGGGAGGGAGGGAGGGAGGGAGGGAGAGAGAGAGAGAGAGAGAGAGAGAGAGAGAGAGAGAGAGAGAGAGAGAGAGAGAGAGAGAGAGAGAGAGAGAGAGAGAGAGAGAGAGGGGGGGGGGATGATGATGATGATGATGATGTCCACTTGTATGGCGCACATATCCATGCTGGCAGCATGCTCAAGGTGCAGGAGATTGGGGGGAAGGGAGAAAAAGTTAACAAAACAGAGACTGGTGCACAGTCTTTCAGTCAGGTATATCCTTTCATTTAGACTATTTACACAGATCCCAAGTCAGAAAAGGTGAGTCTTCAGAGTGCTCTTGAAGTTCTCTAGTGACTTCACTTCTCGCATGTTCTGGGGGAGTGCATTCCACAGGGTTGAACCACAGTAGGAGAACGAGCGGCGACCCAAGCGCTTCCCTATGTGGCCGGCCCTACTGGGTGGAGCCAGCAGTGACTGGGAAGCAGAGCGAAGACATCTGGGGGGGTTGTGGAGATGGGGGGGGGGGGGGGGGGGGGGCGGAGGAGATGGAGATGGGCGGGTGGGGGTGGAGGGGAGGGGAAGATGGTGCAGTTAACTGTTAATAGAAACAAAACCACAATCTGCAACACATTCTAATTTTTATTTCATGACACATTGCATGGAATTGTTTTTACTTCATTATCTTCAACACAGCAGCAACACACAGATTCTGGATCACCTCATTATATCCACACTCACAAACATGATGCAAGCAGAAACTGAGTGCTTCTTCTGAATGGCCTTCAAAAATGCACAAATGATTGTTATGACAGCCTAAACAGCAGCTTTCCAATCAAATTTGTTCATCTCATCCCACAGAGCAACATATGGCTGGAGCTAATGGATACTCGCTCAGCAGCTGGGGCATCAGGCTCCTGGGCTTTCAGGGCAAGCTTCTTGTGTTTCTTGTGAACAATGTTGAAAACTATAATTATATGTTTTCATTTTTTTCAAAAGCAAAAAAATAAATAAATAAAATTAAATAAAAACATAACACTAACAGGCAATAAAACGTTTGGCACAAATGTCAATTATCATCTCCATAACAAGAAAAGATAGCCACTGTCAAGGCGATAAATCATCAATTATCATATATTATACATTAAAACTCTATTTATACAAACAGCTGTGCAACATTCTTTCATAATCAAAACTGCAGCATGACGCCCTGAAATATTGAGCAGTGGCATGACATTGATAAATTGTTGGAGAGGTAGGCAAGAAAAATCAATATGGAAACCATGCGATTTCAATCTTATGACTTGATTCATCATGGCTGTGCATGTTCCATGTGGGAGAGTGACATCAAGGAAACATGGCTGTGCATATTCCATATGGGAGAGTGATATCAAGGAAACATGGCTGTGTATGTTCCATATGGGAGAGTGATATCAAGGAAACATGGCTGTGCATGTTCCATATGGGAGAGTGACATCAAGGAAACATGGCCGTGTATGTTCCATATGGGAGAGTGACATCAAGGAAACATGGCTGTGTATGTTTCATATGGGAGAGTGATATCAAGGAAACATGGCTGTGCATGTTCCATATGGGAGAGTGATATCAAGGAAACATGGCTGTGTTTGTTCCATATGGGAGAGTGACATCAAAGAAACATGGCTGTGCATGTTCCATATGGGAGAGTGACATCAAGGAAACATGGCTGTGCATGTTCCATATGGGAGAGTGATATCAAGGAAACATGTACAAGAGACCAGTGTGGCTACATCACTGAATTTGGCTCTAGGGTAGAAAGATACTGGACATGACTGGGCTACTGAGTGGGCTTTAGTTGTCTTTCATTCCTGCAAAAACACAGCAGCTGGTCTACTTTTTCAGTGGATGATACTTCATGAGGGCTCTGAAATGGTCCAGTAATGTTCACCACCACGTATCTGTTTGGGTGTACATAAGTTTTTTGCTTACTGCCCTGCTGGGTTAATTGCACGTACAGTTTACTAGCATGCAAGATTGTTTACTAGCATGCAAGATTGTTTACTAGCATGCAAGATTGTTTACTAGCTAGCCCATCTGAATCCTAGCCCCATTGATCTTGAAACAGATGATCTCGCTTCTCGTGTTCATATTGATTCTTTTTTATTTTCTTGGTCACTTTGTTTCCACTTTTTACTGGTGATGGCTTACTTGCTTTACATATCACAAATGTTGTCAATAAAATTCCTCCTTGTTGCAAACCAAGCATCTATATGACAGGAAGTCTCCTGGCTTGTAATCACGTAACAAGAAAGATGGCAGACATTGCAGCATATTTCATGACTGTTGTAATCAAGTCACAGAACCAAGGAAATAAGTATGTCAGTTGGAAACAACATCAATGTGCTTTATTAAATCAATCAATTAATTAATCATTTTAACTAGCCCATCAGGCAAGCCTTTCTGCAGTTTTATCTAGCCCACGGACAATTTTACTCGCCTGGGGCAAGTGGGTAGTGATTTGAACACCCCTGTGAAGTAAACAAAATTTCACCCTATGGTGATGTTGCACATGGCAAAACTCTGAGGAAGCAGTTTTGACTCATTCAACTTCAAGCAAAGATTATAGGTTACAATAATCTTTGCTTCAAGACAGGCCATTTTGTCCACAGCTATAGCATATCGAACGACTCATTTCTAATCTGTACAAAAAATAATTGCCCCCCAAAACTACTTCTAGTAGAACTTTGAACTTTTCAGAGTTTATTATAAACAGTGGTCGACAGTATAGCTTTTACAAAGTTTGATTTCTCAATCGGAAACGTTCGTCTACAAGGGTTTTGCACTGCTGATCTGATTGGGGACGTTCATCTTGAATGAGGTCATACAAGGCAGATTTTGGTATATATCTATCAATAGTCCCCTGGTGCTCTTTAAGGAAAAAGCACATCACACAACAGATAAAAGAAAAGTTAATTATGCCACAGGTGCATGTTGATTCTGTTTAGCAACAACATAATCAAATGATATTATCTTCTGGTTATGTACATGTACATATCACCTCTTGGTTACATAAATCAAAATAATTCATTCCAGATGGAAATCACATATTTTTAAGTTCATTTTAAAAACCAAATTAACATTTCTTCAACAAAAAAAAGCCTTACAATCACTAACAACCATACACTAGAAGACAAAAAACGTCCACTCTTCCTAGACATTCACAGCTTTGCCTTCGTGGCTCCGAACACCTGCCGGACCTTCTCCACCATGATGTTGGCCTCCTTGAAGTGTGGTTGTGTCTGGGCAATCACTCGCTCCATCCAGTCCCGCACCCTGGGGTTGCTGGTGTAGACTGCCTCCTCATGCACGGCATACAGCTGCTGGAGCTCACACACACCCAGGAGGTCTGCCACCGTGATCTTCGAGCCGCACAGGAAGGGCTGACCCTTTAGGAAGTACTGGTCCAGATGTTGAATCATTGTTGGAAGAAGGTTTCGCTTCTCCTCCACCTTCTTCCAGTCAATGGGAGCATTCTTGGCCCTGGGGATGATAAGCTGTGGGGGGAAAAGACGGGAGTGAGGAAATAGCAAGGGGGTCAGGCCAAGCTGACAGTTCTCGCTCTGTTTTGTGCCCATCAAAAATTGTGTGATAAAGATTTTTTTCTAAAACTGTAAAAGCTTCAATTTTGGAACAAAACAAAATCAGGTAAAGATCACAAGAAAAAATTTCAAGGGAATGTTATGCACTAATACTTGTGTACCTACTAATGCAAGAAAAGTGTGATGGAGAGAGGTGGATCGTTCTCCCAGGTCATAAGAGGAAGTTTACATGCTCAAAGATGTTTCAAAACAAACCATCTTGTTTACATCTTATCTAATGAGCAAAGAGAGTCTGGTGAAGCAATGCAAAATTCTGTTCAGTGAGAAAAGAATCATAAAACTGGTGCTGTCATTGAGAACATGATTTTAAAATGTGTGAAATACAGCACACCAATTCAAGGTAAAATACACATGACGGAGATTTTCACTTTCATCAAATGAAATTTATCATCTCAAATGCTCGTCACACAATTGATTGGATTGGATTGATGGTGTTTTACGGCCTATCAGCCTTTGTAGGCTACATAAGGCCAGTAAGCACGAAAATCACTAGAACAGTTTAGAGTAAACGCAAATCAAGTCACGGTGACCGTAGTTATTCACCTCTTACGAATCGCGTAGGGAGACGCGGTGGGTCAATTTTTACCCGAACCCACAGGGGGAATCGTCACACAAGAAAGCCAACTGCACCAACAATGTCCAAACTAGAGAGCGCTCCGAGATGGCAAACCTCCACTATGGAAGCCACACTTTCTCTTCCATGGTCTGTATAATTCAGGCAGCATGTTCTGCTAGCCAGGCCTGACACTATGAAGTTTTGTTCACTTTAGTGCCTACTAGCAGTCTCTGAGTGTAGAATCAATATGCCGGCGGAATGAATAGTCTGACATCATCAACTTCTTGATACACAATGAAATCTCTCTGTATGAATCCAAGTTTAAAACTTCATAAGAGATAACCTAAAATATTTAATGGATTGTTCCTTGGGTGAAAGTGAAACCCTGACCTTCCACCAATTTTCATCAGAGTTCATTTTGAACTTTTGGAGTAATTTTGTAGAATAACACACCAACCAACCAACTAATCAACTGACCGAAAAACATAACCTCCTTGGCAGAGATAACTAGCATTCCAGTAAAACCTCAGCATTGCAGGCATTGTCAAGTTGAAGGGAATTCATGGGACTACTACAGACAATTCTGGAGGCACCAGGAGCCCCGCAAGAGTCCAGCACTTACCAAGTGCCGGAAGAGCATGGCGCTGATGCCCCGGGTGTTGAAGTGCTGCCAGTTCATGTACTCATCTACTCTGACCTGCTCCTGCAGACTCTTCCTAGGGTACCAGTGCTCTGGCACATCATACTTCAGCGCCAGGTACTTCAGTATGGCCACACTGCAGCAAAGTGAATCACACCACTGCAGGCTGGCATAAGATGGTTTGATGAATAGATGTAAGGACAGAAGGATGGACAAATGGACAGATGGATGGATGAAAAGATGAACAGATGAAAGGAAAGATGGGAGGATGGATACATGGATGGAAAGATGGATGGATGGTTAAGGCTATGCAAGACCATATTCAATTACTCATCTGAAGAAGCAGGTTCACATATAAATATGTCCATATGCCTACATGCTTAAAATTGCTAGAAACACAAATGCCCTGTCCATTCATATCATATCCAACCTGTATGACTGGTTCTTCATAACTTTTCTCTCAAGGTTTGGAATTATTTAAACTCAGATGACACATGTCACAAAGGTGGTCAAGAAAGCCAAAAATGTATTCGGCAAAAAAGGTCCTTTAAATCACATTACACAGTTTGAGTTATCTGAGGCTAAACAACATTAGAAAAGTAAAACCTGACACCGGAACTTTTTCAGTGATACTAACAATGTAAAAACATTCAATCAACATTTTTTACTGTCAGCACAAAGGGAATTTTTCCGCGTATGTCTGCTTCCTTTCAATTATCTGGTCACAACTCAAGGGAGTTAACTCATTGACAAGGTAAAGAAGATGGAAGACCTCTGAAGTAGCAAAAAAAAACAAAATGTGTTTGTGTTTCTGTTTGTGTGGATGTGTGTTTGTAGGTGTAGGCCTATGTATGTGTGGGTGTGTGCATGCATGCATGCATGTGCACGCGTGTGGGTGTTTGTGGGGGTGCGCATGCTCACATGTGGGTGGGTGTGCATGCATGCAAAAAAGTGTGTGAGAATGAGCATGCACATGTGTGTGTGTGTGTGTGTGTGTGCGTGCATGTGTTGTGTGTGTGTATGTGTGTATGTCTCCCAGGCAATAGCATCCACTCCATTGAATAGAGATATATACTAGAAGGATAACATGTAATGCTAGACAGCCACAAGTTTCTCACCTTTCAGTCAGCACAAAGCCATTATCGTCAATGACTGGCACCTTCTGGAAAGGATTGATTTGAGTAAATGCCTCCCCAAAGTGTTCCCCTGAAAGTACAAACAGAACTTTATGGCTGTTTCCTTTCTTCATTTTATGAAGAAAAACTCTATGAATATTTCAAATTGGCATTAAGTCAGATAAATTACTGCTGCCGGTTAACACATGAGGATGGATGGGTGGAGTTTTAAGGCCCATCAGCCTTAGTAAGGTAATAAAGGTCATTGATCATGCTATATCATTATAGCTGGTTAGAATGAGAGCAAGTTAAGTCATTTCCCAAGTTACCCACCTCTTGGGAATCACTTAGGGAGACATGGTAGGTCTATTCTTACCCATACCCTCTGGTGGATAATGAACAAGGCTAAGAAATTATTGTAATTAGAACAAATTAACAGGACTATCATGAAAACTGAGGAGATGGGAACAGTGATAGCAAAGAGGAGATTTTGCAATTGGTATATGTGGAAACTCGTGTAATTTAGATGATTCCAGTCCTTCATAAGATGAAGATAAAGATTTAAAAGAAGATCATCAAAAGTTTCAGAACTTTCAGTTTCACACACTATGAAAGCGGCCTGTGTATGGAAACTAATCTGTTTCAGTGTTGGAGATGCAGCTGTCAATACTGTGTGCATTCACAGATTTTGGCTACGGCACCTCGGACAAAACTAACATCTTGTTTCGAAAGCCTCTTCAACTGCCGAAGTGTGTTTGCTGTCGATCACTGGCAGAAATTGTCCAATCATCACGGGTCATAGTTCACTATCAATCACTGTGCATTCCGGACCTCTTCAACCGTCGCTGGTCGTGTCGGGGCTGAATAAAAATCTAAATGTGCAGGTGCTTTCAGGATGTGAAAGCGCTACCATATCATACCTTTCCTAAGTGCAACCGGTTTAGCTTCGAATGGAATGCCTGTGCATTTGAGGAAAATGTACACAGCCCTTGAGGGCTGAGACATAAGATCGTAGTACACGCGGAGCACCATGTTGATATCATGTGACCTCAGGGAATCTGACCAACCACTGAAGAACTTTTATCTTTGAAACATGAACTATGTCACAAAGAAGATGATTGGCTTCAGGGCATCCAATCGAATACCGAGTATTCCAGGCAAGTACATGGCGGTGTTTTGAAATAATCTTTTGAGTAAGTATGCCGTTTCGACTTATACGGTTGACCTGCATGTCTCAAAAGTAGCAGAACGACAATTGAAGCATATTTTCACTCTGAAGTATGCTGTTCATTTTTACGTTTTTGACTCAGTCACTGCTTGTATTTACTTGAAACGTTGCGCAGGTGTTCCCACGACAAATATAGAATTGAAGTCGTCACGGAAGGTTGACACTGACAGAGGATCCTGTCTGAGCGCCTCCCAGGCACACAGTCAAGGTGTGACCTCCATTGTCCTTTGCCTTATCTACTCGTCCCGCACATTTGAATATTATTTTCGTTGGTTGGATTCACTGATGGGGACGCTTTTCGAGTGGCTTGTGCCTGTGAAATTATGTGTCCGATGACAGAGTTTTGACAGATCGGCATGTAAGTACTGCCCAAAATAGAACACTATAGCTCCTGCCAGCGTCTTGGGAGACGTGAGGACAGACACGTATGTTTACAAACAGGCAAGCGACACACAACTTCTCGTCAGCGATGAGACTATTTCCGCAAACAACCGTCCCTCTACCTCCCGAAGCTGCTGACACGGCAACTTTCGTGTGTTTTGACAGGAATATGTCCCCACCACTGTAGAAATGAGTCGTGCAAAGGACCCAACGCATGGAGCGACGGAGAAAAATCTGAGCCTCCATGTGGTGAGTTGGCCGTTGGGTCGAATTGCTCTGGGCAGGGGGGGACTTGCGTCGTATTTTCGCCACCGCTGTTAATTAATGACGATCGAGCATGACGTGCACGCCTATTGATTTGATACAGCGTAACGAGATCATTTTAAAATTTGAAATTTGCTCCCTCATTGACTCACATGCGAAGCAAAAGTGAGTCTATGTACTGAGCCGTGTCGTCCGTCCGGGCGTCCGTCCGTCCGTCCGTCCGGGCGTCCGTAAAAAACTTAAACGTTGGATTTTTCTCGGAGACTATTAAGTCTATCAACACCAAATGTGGCATGATGGTGTATGATGACAAGGCCTCAAAATACATACATAGTGACTTGACCTTGCTTCAAGGTCAAGGTCACAGGAGCCATAAATGTGGTCTCAAAAACAGTCATTTTTCACATTTTCCCAATTTTCTCCCACGTTATTGAGAATGGCGACCTTAGCTACAAGTGGTATATAGGTCAAAGCAAGCCCTATCTTTTGATACCAGTTTGGTTGACCTTGCTTCAAGGTCAAGGTCACAGGAGCTTTTCAAAGTTGGATTGTATACATATTTTGAAGTGACCTTGACCCTGAACTATGGAAGATAACTGTTTCAAACTTAATAATTATGTGGGGCACATGTTATACGTTCATCATGAGACACATTTGGTCACATATCATCAAGGTCAAGGTCACTTTGACCCTTATGAAATGTGACCAAAATGGGGTAGTGAACCACTAAAAGTGACTATATCTCATGGTAGAAAGTGCCAATAAGCACCATTGTGCTTCCTATGTCTTGAATTAACAGCTTTGTTTTGCATGACCTTGGATGACCTTGACCTTGGGTCAAGGTCACATGTATTTTGGTAGGAAAAATGTGTAAATCATTTCTTTGTGTATGATGTCATTGGTAGGTTTAGTTGTTTGACCTTGACCTTGAAGGTCACCTGAAGGTCAAGGTCATATAAAGGTCAAGGTCAAGCATGTGAGTCGTATGGGCTTTGCCCTTCTTGTTTTGATTATGCACTGACATTGTTTGTTAATTAATGAAGTAACTGATTTGAATATCCTGCTTGGATTGAAATGGAGAGAAGAGTTAATCAGGGGTTTTGGTGTGGAAGATGGCGGAGTTTTTTCTAATAAGTTGATGGCCTGTCACTGTTTCAGCTTCCTTCTTTCTGTATTTTTTAATGCAGTTATTTATGAAACATCACTTCCCCACAGTAATTTTCTACAACAATTTGTTGAACTTTAAAAAAATTGCAATTGAATCATTGTTTCTCTGCATTCATTTGCAGGGGCAGCCAGTGTACGTAAAAGATCTGCAAGAAGCATGGAGAGAAGCAATCGTTTTTGAACTGACAGTCAATCAAGTGGTCACCAAGGATGAAAATGGGCAGGTGAGATCACAGGGCTGTCATTGATGAATTCCATTATTCAGTTCAGTTCAGTTCAGTCTCTTAACCCTGAGATGGGTTGTTGAGGCACCACTGATGACTTTTGGACAATCTTCCTCAATCGATCTCTATCCTCTGTGGCTCGCTGTGAGTCAATCAAGCCTGTCCACTCTTTGATGTTGTCTTCCCACCTCTTTCTCTGCCTGCCTCTCCTTCTCCCACCTGGTACGGTGCCTTGCAGGATGGTCTTGGCCAGCCCATTGCCTCTTGACACGTGACCATACCACTTCAGCTTTCTGCTTTTCACGATTGAGAGCAGGTCTTCGTACTGTCCAATTGCTCTCCTGATCCTGTTGCTGACTTCCTTATTCGTGACATGGTCTTTATATGAGATGTTCAGAATCTTTCGGTAGCATCTCATTTCCAGGGCTTGAATCCGTCTCTGTAGTTCAGATGTTAGTGTCCATTATTAGATGGAGCTATATAATTGCATTTATTTTTTGTATGTGGGCTCTCAAATCCTGTTCTCTCAAATTAAAAACAGTGATTTTTCCACCACCATATTTTTTGTACACCATTGCTCCCAAAAGAACTTACCTGTACAAATGCAGATAATGTACACTTCACTGCCAAACTCTCCCAAAGATGTCATGATTATTATATTAATATCATGACCCCAGCATAGAGCAGTATCAAGATCTCATTGTCTGAAGCTTCAAGTAAAGATTTCCAGAACTGTTTATGAATCAGCCATTTTATGGTGCCTGGATAGATTGTCCAACCATGCTTAGTATCACAATGGTACAAAATTTTTATGTTTGAACAGACTAATAAAAGCTGAATCTATTCATTTGCTGGTTTGATCATTCATCCTATCATTTATTCAGTTGTTCATACACTCATTCTCGTGTTCAAGTCACAGGGAAATGTGTACAGATTTGACAAAGTTTTTCCTCTTGGCTTGGCATGTGCAATTTTGTGGATCACTGCTTTTGCCACTGTAACAAGAACCTCCCTGTGCCTTTGTTTGCAAGTCTAGTCAACAGTGCTGAAACCTTAGAGCGTCCTGTTCTGTTTGGTCGACAGTTTGGTTTGTTTTTGGGGGTGGGGATTGGGTAGGGGTGGGGGATGTTTTGGACACTGGATTCTTTGTGTCACACATGGTGATGGTGTACAGGATTTGGGTGCTTTGCACCTGTGCATGGCAGTTTTTCCCTTTCCTTGATATCCTAGACAACTCTATTTTTCCTACCATTCTTTCCTCAATCCAGTGCTTTCTCTACCTATATTGAGTTTTAATAAATGTTGTGCTAGATTGGGTAGCCAATGAAGGTAATGTACTTCACTCAATCTCAGAAACAACTTAGCATAGAGGCCAGAAACTTCCCATGGTGATGGTATATGAAGACTGCCACATGGGCATCATTTTTGGTCATACTGAATGCTGTTTGAGAAACATGGGCATTTAGAACAAATCATTTGTAACCATGACATTTTCTCTAAATATATTGTCCCAAGAGTCTGAAAGTTTCTGCATAGCACAGTTGTTTTAACCTTCTCTGAGTTGAACATCATTTGAAGGAAAGAAAGATTGGTGTTTCCACCAGCACTGTCAGATTCAAAAGTCTGAAATTGTATGTGTGGTCTATTGGATTCAAAGGACCAGCTGAATTTCTGTTGTTTCTGGTTGGGGGGTGGGGGTGGTAGAGCAGGCATGAAACACTGGGACATCAATCAAATGTGTACCACACGATGAACACTGGTGATGTTAGCATTGGTGGGTGTGTACATAATTGTATGGGATTTTAAAATCCTGGGATTTGCATCAAGATGTTTCAAATCCAAGTTTTACTCAGACAAAAATCTTTCAGTTTCAGATCTGAAAAATTCAATATATATATTGTACAGTTATAAACACTGACTTTTCTCGTGGCCTCATCAATGTCACTTTAAAATTGAAGAGAGAAAAAAAAATCCTGAAATAACTTTGAACTTGCAGAAAAGGGTGCAGAATATCAGGGAAGTGTGTCTTCGTGGAGACTCGGATCTGCATGAAGTTGAGGACCTGACTAAACTGACTCCTCTAAATGAGGCAACAGGTAAGCGTCTCTCACTCTGGTATCTGCATGATTGAGGTTTAGTGTGTGCTGATCACTGTTACTTAGAATGGTTAGCACTCATACTATGGAAATGTTGAAAACTGCCCTGGGCAGCATGCTAATCTATGACCACACAATTTCTTGAGGAGTTCTTGACTAGGTAATGCGCCCCAGATCTTTCACCTGACGCTGAAGTTGTGGTCATCTTCAACACCAAAGGATGAACATTATCAACATTCTTCAAACTAATGATTGTGCAGATAGGCAAGCCAAGATTACTTATTTGAATTTTCCCCATGTCTTTGCATTAGCAAAAAGCCTCTTACTGCTTGATTTGTGAAACAACATATCATAGATAAGACTGTGTGCATAAGTAAAGATGGATTTTTCAAGACACATGGTTGAGAGCTATTTCTCACTGGATCATCTGCATATGCCATAAGGAAGTTACACTGCAGACCTTTCTACACATCAAACTTGTCTTGCAGTGCTGAGCTGTCTGGACCAGAGGTTCCACAGGGGAGACTTCTACACCAAGGCTGGTTGTACCATTGTGGCAGCGAACCCCTTCCGAGATGTTTCCCACCTCTACACCTTAGACACCATGAAGAAGTACCGAGATAGGAAGGAGGTTTGTCCTCACACCCAGCACTGTGCTGTGTGACTTTGGATTCTGCCATAGTTTTTTAATGACACTCTCACTCCAGATTGTGGGTGACTGTGCTGTAGTTGAATCAGTTTCTTCAATATCAAAGAATTGTTGATGAGTGGGCTACAGTAAATAATGGGGAGGTAATGTAAAAGTTGTAACATTACCTCCCCTTGTGAATGATTACATTGCTGTTACCTCAGTTCATTTACACAAGGTTTGATATTCATGCAGATGCACAAACACAAACGTATGCATGTACTTGGTCTGTACAATGTCTGTGGTTGAGCTGGTTGGTTGGCTGGCTGGGTAACCATCTCCTCCCCCTCCCCTCCAATCCCCTATTCCTTCTCACACACCCACACCCTCACACCCGCTCCTTCACACAGTGACATGTACCTGCAGAGGTTGTAGGCTATGTACACAATGTAGCAGAAATGGGTGACGTTGTGATTGAGAAGTAAGTAGTATGTCTATTCCTCAGGATCTACCCCCTCACATCTACCAAATAGCAAAGGAGGCCTACTGGAGACTGCAGACTGACCTGGACAAGGCTGACCAAAGCATTGTGGTCAGTGGTGAGAGTGGAGCAGGAAAGGTGAGACTGCTTTTCTTTTCTAAGCATACTGTACTGCCCCTTGCTAGCCTTGTCTCTGTGTAAAGGTGTTTTCAGTAGCATGCCAGCATTTTCAGTAGCATGCCAGCATTTTCAGCAGCATCCCAGCATTTTCAGTAGCATGCCAACATTTTCAGTAGCACGCCAGCATTTTCAGTATACACCACGACTTTGTGGTCCTGGGATACAGTTGAGTAAGAGGAAAGTTTGTTTTTGTAAATCTTGTTATCTTTTGGACAGAACTGCTGTTGACATTTCTTTCCATAACTGTAAGATTCTGACCCTTGGAAAAAGGCAATCTTTCACACAAATTTTGAAATTGTCTAATGGCCATCTTCAATTTCCCTATCTTAACTACATAGTGAAGGAACAAAGTAAAGTGTCTAGCTTTTTTTACTCACATGCGAAGCAAAAGTGAGTCTATGTACTCACCCGTTTTGTCCGTCCGGGCGTCCGAAAACTTTAACGTTGGAATTTTCTCGGAGACTATTAAGTCTATCAACACCAAATGTGGCATGATGGTGTATGATGACAAGACCTCAAAAAACACACAGTGACTTAACCTTGCTTCACGGTCAAGGTCGCAGGGGCAATAAATGTTGTCTAAAAAACAGCCATTTTTCACATTTTCTCAATTTTCTCTGAAGTAATTGAGATTGGATACCTCACCTATATATGGTATATAGGGCAAAGTAAGCCCTATCTTTTGACACCAATTGACATACCTTGATTCAAGGTCAAGGTCACAGGAGCTCTTCAAAGTTGGATTGTATACATATTTTGAAGTGACCCTGACCCTGAACTAAGGAAGATAACTGTTTCAAACTTAATAATTATGTGGGGCACATGTTATACTTTCATCAAGAGATACATTTGGTCACATGTCATCAAGGTCAAGGTCACTTTGACCCTTATGAAATGTGACCAAAATGGGGTAGTGAACCAGTAAAAGTGACCATATCTCATGGTAGAAAGTGCCAATAAGCACCATTGTGCTTCCTATGTCTTGAAATAACAGCTTTGTGTTGCATGACCTTGGATGACCTTGACCTTGGGTCAAGGCCACATGTATTTTGGTATAATAAATGTGTAAAGCATTTCTTAGTTTAGTGTATGGTGTCATTGCTAGGTGTAGTTGATTGGCCTTGACCTTGAAGGTCACCTGAAGGTCAAGGTCATGTAAAGGTCAAGGTCAAGCATGTGAGTCGTATGGGCTTTGCCCTTCTGGTTTTTAATGTGGGAAAAAAGCATACTGTATTCAGACCTGCCAAATGCTACGCTTTAGGCGTAGCATGCTACGCTTTCGACATGCTGGCTACGCTGCTACACTACGCTTTTCCCGCGTGCTTGAACTTTTGACCGTGATGGACAATTCCCCCTCCCCACCCCACTTTCACGCAGCTGGTGCTGCCTTCACAGCTCACAGCCTTATCTCTTCCCCCCCCCCCCCCCGCTTTCACGCCGCCGGTTCAGCTTATCGCGCCGCCTTCCCCCCCCCCCCCCCCAAACCTCCGCTACGCCTATTTCTTCAATGCTACTCCAAATAGCTCTGGATGCTACTCTTTGGCATGATGGTGGGTTGGCAGGTCTGTGTATAGTACTTGCTACCCCACCCCACCCTTAATTGATCATTAGTTATCAATGAATAAAAAAATATTTGTATCACACTTCTTGCTTTGATTGCATTGTGTATCAGTGTGTAACAAGCACTAGGGGGGTTTAAAAAAAGTTTATGAAAGGTTTTACTTTGATTTTTCATTCTGACTCCAGACGGTGTCCACAAAACACATGTTGCGGTACATCACCACCGTAGCAAGCAATGACCAATTCACCAACAGGTAAAGTGCTCCTGTGAATGGCTATGACATGAGTACAAAAGCCTGCACTATCTTCTCGCTGCCATTGCGAAGCCTGTAACATCACTTCATGTGTAAACTGCATGCTTTATTTACAAAGAGCAAACAAACAACAAAGAAAGAAAAAAGTATTGTGCACTCTGATTTGTTAGCAAGTTACGTATAGATAGAAGCTTGTGTTTATGTGCATGTTATATGTTGTCTGCGTGCAATAGTAGTGACTTTTTGTTTGTTAATTGTGGATGGTTCTATGCTTTTTGGGTGATTATTACAGTCACGTGCTTATACTAGCTGTCAAGGTTCTCGTTTGTTCGGTAGCAATTGGCTAACAGTGATTCTTTTTCTTTTTTTGTTGTTGATTGCTCTTGTGAGTGTGTGTGGTGTGTGTGTGTGTGCGTTTGTGTGTGTGTGTGTGTGTGTGTGTGTGTTAGTTTTAATACTTTTTGGGTGAGGGGGTGGGTGGGGGTTAACGTAACACATTATAGGCATTCATTTATAATTGCAGTAGTTACATAAATTCCTTCGAGTCCACTATGATGATAGAAACAAATATTTTGCAGTGATTACATTTTTGACTCACATGCGAAGCAAAAGTGAGTCTATGTACTGAGCCGTGTCGTCCGTCCGTCCGTCCGGGCGTCCGTCCGGGCGTCCGTCCGGGCGTCTGGGCGTCCGTTAAAAACTTAAACGTTGGATTTTTCTCGGAGACTATTAAGTCTATCAACACCAAATGTGGCATGATGGTGTATGATGACAAGGCCTCAAAAAACATACATAGTGACTTGACCTTGCTTCAAGGTCAAGGTCACAGGAGCCATAAATGTGGTCTCAAAAACAGTCATTTTTCACATTTTCCCAATTTTCTCCCACGTTATTGAGAATGGCGACCTTAGCTACAAGTGGTATATAGGTCAAAGCAAGCCCTATCTTTTGATACCAGTTTGGTTGACCTTGCTTCAAGGTCAAGGTCACAGGAGCTCTTCAAAGTTGGATTGTATACATATTTTGAAGTGACCTTGACCCTGAACTATGGAAGATAACTGTTTCAAACTTAATAATTATGTGGGGCACATGTTATACTTTCATCATGAGACACATTTGTTCACATATCATCAAGGTCAAGGTCACTTTGACCCTTATGAAATGTGACCAAAATGGGGTAGTGAACCACTAAAAGTGACCATATCTCATGGTAGAAAGTGCCAATAAGCACCATTGTGCTTCCTATGTCTTGAATTAACAGCTTTGTGTTGCATGACCTTGGATGACCTTGACCTTGGGTCAAGGTCACATGTATTTTGGTAGGAAAAATGTGTAAAGCATTTCTTTGTGTATGATGTCATTGGTAGGTTTAGTTGTTTGACCTTGACCTTGAAGGTCACCTGAAGGTCAAGGTCAAATAAAGGTCAAGGTCAAGCATGTGAGTGGTATGGGCTTTGCCCTTCTTGTTCTCTTGTTTTGTGATGAAGTGAAACTAGAAATACGTGTATGTGCAAATTGGTGTGACAGTCTTTGTTTCATATTAGATTTTTTCTTTGTAGGCTGAACTCCTCCACAGGAACTGCAGGAGAGATTGAGAACAAAATCATTGGCTGCAACCCTATTCTGGAAGCATTTGGTAAGAAGGAAAAAAAGCACTCATTCTACATTTGAAAATTGTAATTTTAGCACTTTCTAATCACTATATTGAGCTTTCTTCTTCTCCTCCCCCCCCCCCCCCCCCCGCCCCTCCCTCCCTCTCTCTCTCTCCCCCCCCTTCCCCCCCCCCCCCCTCTCTGTCTGTCTGTCTGTCTGTTCTTGTCTATATAGTGTCAAGCCAAGTTGTGTTTTGTCTTTACTAGGTAATGCTGCCACTCCAAGGAATGAAAACAGTTCTCGATTTGGAAAATTTATAGACCTGCAGTTTGACAGGTAAGCTTTGTGTGTGTGTGCATTCTTGTCTGTGAGGATGTGTGTCTGCGTGTGTGTGCATGCATATATGTGTGGGTGCATGTGTGCGTGAGTGAGTGTGTATGTGTGTGCATATGCACATGCATGCATGTGTGTGTGTGTGTGTGTATAAACACGTGCATGCATGTGTGTGTCTGCATTTGTATATAATTATGTATGTGTGCACATACACATTCATGAGAGGAACATGCATGCATTGATGCTTCTACAACGAATGTGTGTGCTCATTTTTAGGGAAACATTTAGAATTATTTTGTACCTTATGGGAAGTTATGAATATAAATGTATCACTTTATTTGTCTGCCATGGCATAAGAGAAAACTTAACTCATGCAAGGGCAATTAGATAATCTTTCTCTTCTCCTTCCTATACAGAGAGGGCATAGTCCAGGGAGCAGCCATCCAGGTCTTTCTGTTGGAAAAAACTCGGGTTCCTCGCCAGGGCAAGGGGGAGTGCAATTTCCACATCTTCTACCAGGTAACACCAGTTTTTTCTTTCTTTCTTTCTTTCTTTCTTTCTTTCTTTCTTTCTTTCTTTCTTTCTTTCTTTCTTTCTTTCTGCAGGCTACCATTAATAGGTATCAAGGGGATTTCTTTTTTTCTGTTTTCCCCTCCTGTGTTATCTTTTTTCTCTTGAATGTTTTGCATGCTTTTTTCCTGTCCTTATTTTCTTTTATTCATTTTTGCTTTCTTCAATAGAAATTGAGAGAGAGAGAAAAAAAAACAGCTCATTAATTGCTACTCAATGTTTGCTGGTGACTTAGCTCTTATTAAGGTCTTCTAAGTCATTCATGTGCTTCATTCCCCAGTCCTGTAAGAATGATGCAGTTTGTAGAAAAAAAATCAATCAAGTAACAGCCACATGGGGTGACCGGCTATGGGTGGTACAGGATTGAGCAGGATGGGCGGTAACAGGAGGTACAGAATCTTAAGGGTTAAGCGTGTATTCGTCACTGAAGCTGACACTTTTCTTTATTCCAAGCTTGCCCAAGCAAAAGCTGAGGCCGAGAATTTACCCAAGTGTCTGCAGAACCTCATATCCGAGCTCTCTGCTGTGGAATTCCGCATCACTCCCCCCTCTCCAGGCAAGTGCAGAACTTTCTGTTGAGAGAATGAAAATTATATATTTATTTTCACAAATGATGTATCTGAATATTTGCACCACCAATTTCGGTGCATTCAAACTACCAAGGAAATGCATTTTGAATGCAACCCTACTTGAGCATGGTTTATTTGTGTGTTTTTATGTGTAAAAAGTCAGTTTGTTATGACCTGTACTGAAGTTGGCCCTTAGCATTCTTTCAATATCAGAAAGGAAAAATAATGTATCGCATCATGTTTCATCTGAAAAAAATTCCCAAAGTAGAAGAGAATATGTTTGTAAAAGATTCCAATCAGTTTTCTGTTAAACTCAGAAAGAAAAAAAAATTTTGATCTAGTAATTTTGTTCCAGTACCCTATTATTTGAATAGTGTTTGTTATCTTTAAATTTTCAGAGAACATGTTATGCTAGCATCGAGATGCATAGGTAGCAGGGTTGCTTGTGTTTATGGAACTGACTAAGACTGTGTGTGCTGTGTGCTGCAGATACGGTAGAGAACCGCAGTCTCCTGGAGACAATGGAAGCACTGATGGATCTGGGACTGCAGGAAAACCGCCTCCTGGAAATGCTTCAGGTCAGCAGGCAGACAAGCAGGAAACCTGACTGATGGACAGCCAGCCTGACAGGCAGGCATTGACAGAGCTAGACAGACAGAAAAACAAACAGGCTGCCTGTGACAGGCAGCTAGACAGACAGAAAGACAAATACAAAGACAGACAGGCTGGCAGTGACAGACAGCTAGGCAGACAGAAAGACAGACAGGCTGGCAGTGACAGGCAGCTAGACAGAGAGAAAGACAGACAGGCAACTAGACAGGCAGAAAGAGAGACAGAAAAATAGACAGGCAGGCAGTGCCAGGCAGCTAGACAGATAGAAAGACAAACAGGCACACAGTGACAGGCAGCTAGACAGACAGAACGACAGACAGGCAGTGACAGAAAGGCAGCTAGACGGGCAGACAAACTGCTAGACAGACAGAAAGACAGACAGGCTGGCAGTGACAGAGAGGCAGCTAGACAGACAGAAAGACAGACAGGCTGGCAGTGACAGAGAGGCAGCTAGACGGGCAGACAAACAGCTAGACAGACAGAAAGACAGACAGGCTGGCAGTGACAGAGAGGCAGCTAGACAGACAGACAGACAGGCAGCTAGACAGACAGAAAGACAGACAGGCTGGCAGTGACAGGCAGCTAGACAGACAGACAGGCTGGCAGTGACAGAGAGGCAGCTAGACAGACAGACAGACAGACAGGCAGCTAGACAGACAGGCTGGCAGTGACAGAGAGGCAGCTAGACAGACAGACAGATGGAGAGAAAGACAGACAGGCAGGCAGTGACAGGCAGCTAGACAGACAGACAGACAGGCTGGCAGTGACAGAGGCAGCTAGACAGACAGAAAGACAGACAGGCAGGCAGTGACAGGCAGCTAGACAGACAGAAAGACAGACAGACAGAAAAACAGACAGGCAACTAGACAGGCAGAAAGAGAGACAAAAAGACAGATGGAGAGAAAGACAGACAGGCAGCTAGACAGACAGAAAGACAGATGGAGAGAAAGACAAACAGGCAGCTAGACAGACAGGCAGCTAGACAGACAGAAAAAAAGACAGACAGGCAGCTAGACAGACAGGCAGCTAGACAGACAGAAAGACAGACAGACAGACAGGCAGCTAGGCAGACAGGCAGCTAGACAGACAGGCAGCTAGACAGACAGAAAGACAGACAGGCTGGCAGTGACAGAGAGGCAGCTAGACAGACAGACAGGCAGCAAGACAGACATAAAGACAGACAGGCTGGCAGTGGCAGGCAGCTAGACAGACAGACAGGCAGCAAGACAGACATAAAGACAGACAGGCTGGCAGTGACAGAGAGGCAGCTAGACAGACAGACAGGCAGCAAGACAGACATAAAGACAGACAGGCTGGCAGTGGCAGGCAGCTAGACAGACAGACAGGCAGCAAGACAGACAGAAAGACAGACAGGCTGGCAGTGACAGAGAGGCAGCTAGACAGACAGACAGGCAGCAAGACAGACAGAAAGACAGACAGGCTGGCAGTGACAGGCAGCTAGACAGACAGAGAGACAGACAGGCTGGCAGTGACAGAGAGGCAGCTAGACAGACAGAAAGTTAGACAGGCTGGCAGTGACAGAGAGGCAGCTAGACAGACAGAAAGACAGACAGGCTGGCAGTGGCAGAGAGGCAGCTAGACAGACAGACAGGCAGCTAGGCAGACAGAAAGACAGACAGGCTGGCAGTGGCAGGCAGCTAGACAGACAGAAAGACAGACAGGCTGACAGTGACAGAGAGGCAGCTAGACAGACAGACAGGCAGACAGGCTGGCAGTGACAGGCAGCTAGACAGACAGAGAGACAGACAGGCTGGCAGTGACAGAGAGGCAGCTAGACAGACAGAAAGACAGACAGGCTGGCAGTGACAGAGAGGCAGCTAGACAGACAGAAAAACTGACAGGCTGGCAGTGACAGAGAGGCAGCTAGACAGACAGAAAGACAGACAGGCAGGCAGTGACAGGCAGCTAGACAGATGGAAAGACAGACAGGCTTTCAGTGACAGAGAGGCAGCTAGACAGACAGAAAGACAAACTGGCAGTGATGGAGAGGCAGCTAGACAGACAGGCTTTCAGTGACAGAGAGGCAGATAGACAGACAGACAGACAAACTGGCAGTGACGGAGAGGCAGCTAGACAGACAGGCTGGCAGTGACAGAGAGGCAGCTAGACAGACAGACAGGCAGCAAGACAGACATAAAGACAGACAGGCTGGCAGTGGCAGGCAGCTAGACAGACAGACAGGCAGCAAGACAGACAGAAAGACAGACAGGCTGGCAGTGACAGACAGGCAGCAAGACAGACAGAAAGACAGACAGGCTGGCAGTGACAGGCAGCTAGACAGACAGAGAGACAGACAGGCTGGCAGTGACAGAGAGGCAGCTAGACAGACAGAAAGTTAGACAGGCTGGCAGTGACAGAGAGGCAGCTAGATAGACAGAAAGACAGACAGGCTGGCAGTGGCAGAGAGGCAGCTAGACAGACAGACAGGCAGCTAGGCAGACAGAAAGACAGACAGGCTGGCAGTGGCAGGCAGCTAGACAGACAGAAAGACAGACAGGCTGACAGTGACAGAGAGGCAGCTAGACAGACAGGCAGACAGGCTGGCAGTGACAGGCAGCTAGACAGACAGAGAGACAGACAGGCTGGCAGTGACAGAGAGGCAGCTAGACAGACAGAAAGATAGACAGGCTGGCAGTGACAGAGAGGCAGCTAGACAGACAGAAAGACAGGCTGGCAGTGACAGAGAGGCAGCTAGTCAGACAGAACGACAGACAGGCTGACAGTGACAGAGAGGCAGCTAGACAGACAGAAAAACTGACAGGCTGGCAGTGACAGAGAGGCAGCTAGACAGACAGAAAGACAGACAGGCAGGCAGTGACAGGCAGCTAGACAGATGGAAAGACAGACAGGCTTTCAGTGACAGAGAGGCAGCTAGACAGACAGAAAGACAAACTGGCAGTGACGGAGAGGCAGCTAGACAGAGAGGCAGCTAGACAGACAGACAGGCAGCAAGACAGACAGACAGACAGACAAACTGGCAGTGACGGAGAGGCAGCTAGACAGACAGGCTGGCAGTGACAGAGAGGCAGATTGACAGACAGACAGGCTGGCAGTGACGGCAGCTAGACAGACAGAAAGACAGACAGGCAGGCAGTGACAGAGGGGCAGCTAGACAGAAAGACAAACAGGCTGGCAGTGACAGGCAGCTAGACAGACAGGCAGGCAGACAGAAAGACAGACAGGCAGGCAGGCAGCTAGACAGAAAGACAAACAGGCAGGCAGTGACAGACAGCTAGACAGAGAGGCTGGCAGTGACAGAGATGCAGCTAGACAGACAGAAAAACAGACAGGCAGGCAGTGACAGACAGAAAGACAGGCAGGCTGGCAGTGACAGAGAAACAGCTAGACAGACAGAAAGACAGACAGGCAGGCAGAGAGATACATGAGTTGAGTGGAAAGCCGATTATGAGTGGCAGACGAACAGATGTCAGGCAGACTGGTTGTCTCATTGGAAGGCAGAGTAGCAAACATGCAGGGGTAGACAGACAGGAAGTCTGTTGGGCAGACAAACAAGATAGGCAGAGAGACAGGATGACTGAAAGACGGACAGATTGGAAGGCTGATATACTGGATGGTTGGAAAATTAGCTGGCAGACAAAGGGGCAGGCAACAATGGATTGGCAGGCAGGCACAGTGGCAGGTAAATAAACAGGCTGACTTATGGTGAAAGAGACAGACTGGCTAGCAGACATGGACAGGCAGACGGAGGTGGAGGAGTATGCAAATAAATGGATCGAAAGGCTACAGGTCAGAAAGCAGACTGTTAAGCAGGCAGGCAAAGAGGCTGGCAGGCAGAGAGGAACACTGATCTGCTGACTCTACCAGGCTAATTCCTAGCCTTCATGATGACTAATGGTGACTTATGGTTTGCAACCATATGATATAGAAGTTGGTTTTGATACAGCAATGAATTCAACCCTGCTGCCAGTTTCAGTGTAAGACAGTCTTGTAAAGAATGTTCATGAAAAATGTGCACCTTTTTTAAAGGGCAAGTGGACATCACAACATGCATATGCATGGGCATTCCTTGACATTCTGGTTGCAGGTAATAGCTGCCATTCTGTACCTGTGCAACGTGGACTTCAAGAGCGACCACAGGGATGATGACAAGAGTCTTCTTGATCGTCGTGGAGGTCAGTCCACAGAATGCGACCATTTGGATTGCAGTGATTTTGTGTTTAACTTGTTTCTTGTGTGAGTGCATCATGTCATTGAACTGCTTGGTTCACCTGTCATTCGGTTTCAATAGAGAGTGTAGATATTGCAAGAATGCTATCTTTTTCTTTCCTTTTTCTGAACCAAGATTAACTTTGCTCAGTTTTTCTGTAAGATCTTTCTGGATATGAATGCATTTGTTTCATTGAGATACTATTAGTATTACTTTTCAAACCTTGTCTCTGTAGTGTAAAGGTGATATTCATCAGGCAAACCCTGCAGCAGGCAGCTGAGTATTCCCTTTGTTGAAAACAGGCCTCAAGACAGATTTGAAGCAAAGTACTTGCATTACAGGTCACGGTGGACAGTACCGCCTTGACTTCTGTGTTAAACGGAAAGGTATACATATCAAAGTACTTGAGTTCATAGTTTGGTCAAAGCAGCATGGCTTGCCTGTGACCAGTGTATTGTTGTCCTGATTTTCTCTTTGAATCATGGGTGTGTTTATGCAAGGCATGCTGCTGATGTTCTGTTTCATGTTTGAATGCTTTATTGACTCACATGCGAAGCAAAAGTGAGTCTATGTACTGAGCCGTGTCGTCCGTCCGTCCGGGCGTCCGTCCGGGCGTCCGGGCGTCCGTAAAAAACTTAAACGTTGGATTTTTCTCGGAGACTATTAAGTCTATCAACACCAAATGTGGCATGATGGTGTATGATGACAAGGCCTCAAAAAACATACATAGTGACTTGACCTTGCTTCAAGGTCAAGGTCACAGGAGCCATAAATGTGGTCTCAAAAACAGTCATTTTTCACATTTTCCCAATTTTCTCCCACGTTATTGAGAATGGCGACCTTAGCTACAAGTGGTATATAGGTCAAAGCAAGCCCTATCTTTTGATACCAGTTTGGTTGACCTTGCTTCAAGGTCAAGGTCACAGGAGCTCTTCAAAGTTGGATTGTATACATATTTTGAAGTGACCTTGACCCTGAACTATGGAAGATAACTGTTTCAAACTTAATAATTATGTGGGGCACATGTTATACTTTCATCATGAGACACATTTGGTCACATATCATCAAGGTCAAGGTCACTTTGACCCTTATGAAATGTGACCAAAATGGGGTAGTGAACCACTAAAAGTGACTATATCTCATGGTAGAAAGTGCCAATAAGCACCATTGTGCTTCCTATGTCTTGAATTAACAGCTTTGTGTTGCATGACCTTGGGTGACCTTGACCTTGGGTCAAGGTCACATGTATTTTGGTAGGAAAAATGTGTAGAGCATTTCTTTGTGTATGATGTCATTGGTAGGTTTAGTTGTTTGACCTTGACCTTGAAGGTCACCTGAAGGTCAAGGTCATATAAAGGTCAAGGTCAAGCATGTGAGTCGTATGGGCTTTGCCCTTCTTGTTTATCATAGTTGTTGTATTTTAAAGTTTGTGTTCCTTGCTTCAGTAATTGCTTTATCCAGAGCACTTAAAGCAGTGCTGGGGTTTCATTCTGTTGTACTTTGCATTATCCGAATTTCAGACTGAGAAATTTTTCTAACTGCATGATGATGAACCTTTTTCCCCATGTAAAATCTGGACATGTCAGTACATGAGAATGGATTCCTTAAAAATTAAATCAGCTGGTTTATAATTTTATTTGCCCAGTGTAGTTGATGAGTGGAGTTTTCTTCATTGAAAGTTTACAGGAAAGTTTTGTCTTTAATTTGTCTATTTTTCACATAGTTTTGTCTTTAATTTGTCTATTTTTGACTCACATGCGAAGCAAAAGTGAGTCTATGTACTGAGCCGTGTCGTCCGTCCGTCCGTCCGGGCGTCCGGGCGTAAAAAACTTAAACGTTGGATTTTTCTCGGAGACTATTAAGTCTATCAACACCAAATGTGGCATGATGGTGTATGATGACAAGGCCTCAAAAAACATACATAGTGACTTGACCTTGCTTCAAGGTCAAGGTCACAGGAGCCATAAATGTGGTCTCAAAAACAGTCATTTTTCACATTTTCCCAATTTTCTCCCACGTTATTGAGAATGGCGACCTTAGCTACAAGTGGTATATAGGTCAAAGCAAGCCCTATCTTTTGATACCAGTTTGGTTGACCTTGCTTCAAGGTCAAGGTCACAGGAGCTCTTCAAAGTTGGATTGTATACATATTTTGAAGTGACCTTGACCCTGAACTATGGAAGATAACTGTTTCAAACTTAATAATTATGTGGGGCACATGTTATACTTTCATCATGAGACACGTTTGTTCACATATCATCAAGGTCAATGTCACTTTGACCCTTATGAAATGTGACCAAAATGGGGTAGTGAACCACTAAAAGTGACTATATCTCATGGTAGAAAGTGCCAATAAGCACCATTGTGCTTCCTATGTCTTGAATTAACATCTTCGTGTTGCATGACCTTGGATGACCTTGACCTTGGGTCAAGGTCACATGTATTTTGGTAGGAAAAATGTGTAAAGCATTTCTTTGTGTATGATGTCATTGGTAGGTTTAGTTGTTTGACCTTGACCTTGAAGGTCACCTGAAGGTCAAGGTCATATAAAGGTCAAGGTCAAGCATGTGAGTCGTATGGGCTTTGCCCTTCTTGTTCACATCTGTCTTCTGCCCACTCATCCTTTCACCTCTCTGCCCTCACCCCTCCTCACCTTTCACCTCTCTGCCCTCACCCCTCCTCACCTTTCACCTCTCTGCCCTCACCCCTCCTCACCTTTCACCTCTCTGCCCTCACCCCTCCTCACCTTTCACCTCTCTGCCCTCACCCCTCCTCACCTTTCACCTCTCTGCCCTCACCCTTCCTCACCTTTCACCTCTCTGCCCTCACCCCTCCTCACCTTTCACCTCTCTGCCCTCACACCTCACCTTTCACCTCTCTGCCCTCCACTCCTCCTCACCTTTCACCTCTCTGCCCTCACCCTTCCTCACCTTTCACCTCTCTGCCCTCACCCTTCCTCACCTTTCACCTCTCTGCCCTCACCCCTCCTCACCTTTCACCTCTCTGCCCTCACCCCTCCTCACCTTTCACCTCTCTGCCCTCACTCCTCCTCACCTTTCACCTCTCTGCCCTCACCCCTCCTCACCTTTCACCTCTCTGCCCTCACCCTCCTCACCTTTCACCTCTCTGCCCTCACCCTCCTCACCTTTCACCTCTCTGCCCTCACTCCTCCTCACCTTTCACCTCTCTGCCCTCACTCCTCCTCACCTTTCACCTCTCTGCCCTCACTCCTCCTCACCTTTCACCTCTCTGCCCTCACCCCTCCTCACCTTTCACCCCCTTTCTCTTGTTTTTGATCATCTTTACCCAGCCGTGTCTTGGCAATTTCTTATCCATCTGTACCCTTTCTCACCCACGCCTGAGTGGTGTGCCAAACTTGCCATGCCTATCTTTCCACCTCTCCTTCCGAACCCTTTTGTGACCAATGTCACTTATCAACCCGCCAGGGCTAGATAGGGGTTGATTTAACTTTGATTAGCTTGAAAGCCTCTCTGGGTACAATCAAGATTTGAATCAGGCCAGTTTAAAGAGAATGTTATATAACATGAGTATGCCTCTTTATGGATGCTGGAGAGGCTGCTAAGAAATTAGTCCCCACCCTTTTTCCTCCATTCTCCCTCTACTTCAACACACTTTCATGTAGATTTGTGGCCATGTGCCACCAGTGAAGGCTTGACTATAGCAATAAAATGTTGTGCTTTGGCAGTTCAAGCAAGCAAACAAACAAATAAACAAAAAAAAAACTTGTGGTTCAAGTTCTTTCATTTACCCATTCCCCACCATCTCCCTACAGACTGTTACACCTTTACAAGTATCTATTCACTACTTTTCCCTCACTTTTCGTTCTTCCTATATGTCCCCCAAGAGCAGTCAAGAATTGTAGAAGGTTACTCCACTGCAGGTAATTCAGTCCCAACTAGCTTCTTTATCAGATACCTCCGACATCATCTAAGCTACAGTGATTAGGAGGGTTGCAACTTTGTAGCTTTCATAGCAATTAGCAGTGAGAAAAAACTTGGCGTTTTAGCTCTCTCACTCCCCATCACTGCAAACCATGAACGGGAATCTCTGTTGTTCTGGACCACAGGATCTGGCGCCGGCCTGGCAGGGGCAGCCAGGATGCTGGGTGTGGAGGGGAGGGAGCTGGAGAAAGTGCTGCTGCACCGCCACATCCAGGCAGGCTCCAGGGCTCGCCAGTCAATCTGTGAGAAACCTGTCTCCCCCTCTGAGGCAGGAAGCCGCCGCGACTGTCTGGCCATGCTGCTCTATGCTCAGTAGGTGTCTCAAGTCATTTTTCTTGACTGAGATTCCCCTGGGTGGGGGTCAGAATAGATCCACTTTGTTTCTCCATGAGATTTGTAAGAGGCGAATGACTAGGGAAGTTGTGACTTGTTTTGCACTTACTCTAAGCTGCTCCATTGATTTTCTTGATCAATGGCTGTACATAGCCTGCGAAGACTCCTTCCATCATCCCACCTTTATTGAGATGGTGAGAGTTGTGTCAGTTGTTTGTGTTTGAGTGAAACAGTGAGAGTGGTTGTCAGAGATGTCAGTGTTAGTCTAAGGCTTCTAAAGTGAGTGTGAGAACTGTATGCTGGTGCCGGAGGGTAGAAATCTCTCTGTTGATGAGGGCTGGTCACCAGAGTTGTCTGTCGGAGATCCAAGTAGGTAGTGTATGTGTCTCCCTTGACTGACAAGTATTACTTTGCCACTCTTCATCCATCAGTGTGTGTCTTTGTCTCTGGTTGGCTGGCAGTCTGTCTGTCGCTGTCTCTGTTTCTGTGCATCCTTAAGACATCTATCACTGCACACATACAAGATATGTGCAGTGTTAAATGTATGGTTTCCTGCATGTGATGCTGTTTCCTGGAGTGATGCTTATCTTCTCAAACTCTGCTGTTTGACAAAAGGGCATTTCAGATGTCAAGATGCAGATGGTACATGGGTAAATTTACATCGGATTACTGGTAAATCTTTCCTTTTATCAGATTATTTGACTGGCTGGTGGAATACATCAACCAACAAATAACAGCAGTTGACTTCAACAAGGCTATTGGTAAGTAGGTATGACCAAGTAAAGCTGTTTTAACAAACTTGGAGCAGCGCACAAGTGAAATCTTGTGAAGTGTGAGAATGCCAAGATACTGTGTGCCAGCATGATTATATCTGCAGTCTTTCTTTACATCCATGTCACCCTGACCCAGATGGTTTCTATTTGCCACAGCTGTGACAAGCATTAGCTGATATATAATAGGGTTGATACAAACAATGCATGAGAATGTCTTCAGCCACTCTTGGATGCAGTGGTCACAGGATATGTATTTTTTCTTTTCTTTTAAATAATCTTTATTCAGAAAGGGGGGTATACACATACATCTGACCAACACTTTGCACAACAATACATATTTAATAATTAATAATTAACAATAATTAATAAATAAGTAACAATTAATAATAATAATAATAAATATTAATCATAATAATATATATTAAAATATAAATATATAAAAGAAAAAGGATAGAGAACCTGAAGAATTGTACATAAAATTACATGCTGTAGTTATCGTGGGGGGTGATGAGCATGAGAGATGAGATCTGGAATGGGAGAGGAGAGGGGGGGGGGGGGGTGTTGGAGGAGTTCAAGAGGCGTTGGGCATAGGACAATTTCTTGTAAAGTTTATGGCATCTTCATTTATATTGGTAGGACCGGCGACCACTTGCTCTGTTCCAATATTCCATTTCTGAAAGCAATTCTTTCCTCAATTTTATATGTATACTGAAGGACTTGCCTAAAAGGATATGTATTCTTTCATATTGTTTGTGTTACACCACATGCAGGCTGTCTGAAAGTATTTGAGCTGTGAGGTGGTGTGAGAATGTCTGCATGACCACTGCTGAATCACTTTTGCCACTGTGTATTCAGGCCTGCTGGACATCTATGGGTTTGAGGTGCTCAAAGAGAACAGCCTGGAACAGCTGTGCATCAACTACGCCAATGAGCGCCTGCAGCAGCACTTCACTCGGCACATCCTGCACAACCTGCAGGTACAGCGCTGGGTGATAACTGTGACCACAGCACTGACAGCATGGTGGCAGTGGTAGTATACATGGTGATGGTGACAGTGATGTTGTTTATGATGGTAACAAAATTCGTTTAGTTGAGCCTGAATGAATGGAAATTTGATTTTGAGATTCCCACCTGAGTTGCTAATATGCACCATGCAGTGTATTGTAATATTGATCATTACAGAGATCAGATCCTCAGTCAAATTATTGGAACATTTTTTGGTCATGCCAAAAAAGAACAAAAAGGAAGAAACTGTGTTCCATCCCATCTTCCCTGCCCTATGAGCATTGGAGAATCCACTATTTGCATCTATTAAATAAAATAGAAACTTGAGGTATGTTTAATCTAGCCTCTTCTAAAACAAAACTTAGGTATTAAAAAAAATACAGGCTGACCTATTAATCCCTACTGATAAAATTTTTTATTGTGTCCTTAGAAAAAGGGGGTGGTATGTTGCAGTGTTGAATTTCATCCCCTGTGGCTGCTGAGTACAGTTTCCAGCCAAGGATGTGACTCTAGGGTCTGTGTAGCTTTGAACACAACACCTGCCAGCCACGAAGCAACTGTTGGCAAGTGCCTTAACCACTGAACTAGGAACCTGAGTGTAGACTGTGCATACACTGTAGATAAAGTGTGTGCCGCAGTGCTGGTAAACTGAGGCAGACTGGCAGATTTTCTCAATTGAGGCACCACATGCACACTTTATGCAGTGCCTTGCTAAACTACCAACAGACACTTTAGGCTTAAAAAGGCCCATAGCTGTTTGCTGAGTGGAGTCGGTGTTGAGTGGAATGCTCTAATGGACAGGCTCCCCATTACATCTGGGGAGTCGCTCTTTGACCTGACTCTTGCCAAACATCGCAGCTACCTTTCCCCTAGAATTGCATGGTCTTTGTGTTGCCTCCTTGGGCAAAGTGCTGCAGCTGCAATATCTCCCTCCCATCCAGGGGTGAGACTGGGTATATATACCAGATGTAGCACAATGGTGTAAGGGCATGAAAGTCTCCAAACAAAAACATTATGTTAATTCATCAATGTCGTCGTCCTCCTCCTCCTCCTCCTCCTCCTCCTCCTCCTCCTCCTCCTCCTCCTCCTCCTCCTCCTCCTCCTCCTCCTCCTCCTCCTCCTCCTCTTCCTCCTCCTCCAACCCCCCCCCCCCCCCCCCCCCCCCCCCACCCCTCCTCCTTCTCCTCTTCCAGCATGATCATCATCATCCATCGTCATCATCATCATCATCATCATCATCATCATCACACCTATGACTGTTGAACATTGCAGAAGGAGTATGAGGAGGAGAAGGTCAAGTGGGAGCACATCAGTTACCATGACAACAAGGCTTCTCTAGAAGTGCTGGAAGGCCGCACTTGCACCTTTGACCTTCTCAATGAGGCAAGTGTCCCCTGTTGATGTAAATATCGTAACAATCTATGCCCATCTCATTCATTCCTTATCCATCCGTCTGTATACTGTAAAAGGAAAAGGATTGTGCTTGTGTCACTTTCATTCATCCTTGTGTTTGTAATTCGAGCAACTCTTTAGAAATAAATAAAATTTTACCTGTGGCTGTGCTGGCAACATACCAAAATCACAGGATTTAGAATTTAGTTCCTTTTTTGTTGTATTGGCTGTTCACACTATTCAAGTCTTAAAGCCATTCCTGACTGACATCAACATCCAGCTACGTGGCCTTGATTACCAAAGGATATGAAGTCCACCAAGCACATTTGCTTGTGTTCAAAAGAAGCATTAATTTACCAGCTCTCCACCCAAAACTCTTTCTCATAAGACCCCCCTGTGGGTTGGGAGGTAAGAATAGACCCACCATGTTACTTGACATGATTTCGTAGTAGGGAAGTGAATAAGAAAGTCAAGATTTGATTTGATTTAATTCTAACCAGCTTTGATGAATTTTTAGGTCAATGGGCTTTCATAACCTTCAAAGACTGATAGACCACATATCCTCATTCATTTATACTCTTTATCATTAGCTCCATATCCAGATTTAAATTGACCTGCCTGAGCAATGTGTGTTAATTAATGAAGTCTTTCACTCCTCTCCAGCAAGTGTTCCTGGGCAGGGCAGTGGATGACCGGCAGTTGGCAGAGAGTCTGCAGGAGATGGTAAAGTCCAAGAATGGGAAGACAGACAACCTGACTTGGCCCACTGGCTTCACCATCCAGCACTACGCTGGCCCTGTGCCATATCTTACCGAAAATCTGGTCATCAAAAACAAGGTAGCCCTCCTTCTGTTTGTACACTTGCTGAAAATCTTGCCTCTAGTAACAAGACAGATGCTGATCTGTCATTGATTCATTTGACCCAAGGCAGATGGTGCATGGTACCATCCTTATTCAGTCGGAACCCATGGCCAATGTGCTTGGGAGTTTGAGGCCCGCTCTAGTGGCTCAAACATCGATAGCTCCAAGCTGTATGAAACGCCTGGGAGTAACAACATGGTGTTTATAAAATGAAATGTCATGGACGTCCGTCTGTCATATGCTTTTACTGTTGCAGGAAATCTCCTCTTGACTGGAGGCTTGTATTTGAGGCTGTTTGAAATGTCATCTTGCAGCAGTTGACATTAATCTTGTCATGTTTAAAGCAGAGTGATCCTTTATTTTTAGTGCAGCAGCATCGCACTGTCGCCATCTTGTCCACTGCTATGAACCTCTTTTGAAACCATTGACTCTGCATCTGATGGCTTTGGGGAACTGAGGTCTGGCATTCCCTTTCACATTTACAAAGAAGAACTTTTTCAGTGGAAGAAGGAGAAGAAGCAGGAGGATGACGATGATGATGATGACAGTGATGCAAAGTGCTCTCTGTCTGCAGGACAACATCCCAGTGGAGCTGGTGGCACTGCTGCAGGGGTCCCAGTCTCCCTTCATCCACGACATGTTTGCAGGCTTCCAGGTGCAACAGGGACAAGGCCGAAAGATGAAGACAGTCCTCATCAAATTCAAGGTAGAGGTCTCCCCCCCCCCCCCCCTCACTGACCTCCACTGTGAGCCAGTGTCTCCTTGTTCTGGCTCTGTGGCTGAGTGAGTGAGTGATTAGCTCACTTGACCTGGTGGAGTGTCCCCAACTTGCTCATCTACGGAATGAGTCAACCAGTCTATCAGAAATTATTTAAGATCCTTTTGCTGTGATAACATTTTGGGAAATTTCTCAGTTTTATTCTCATCTTTGAGTCATACTATATCTTAATTTTTCTATATTTCTCCATTTACCTCTTTTGGGAAAATCTTTTAATTTGACATTTTATCCTGTTGAATTACGTTATGATCTTATATAGCCTACGCATCTGATGGGCCCTTGGGCTCCATCAGGCTATCCATCCCAATGCACTTTGTGGGAGACGAGTGACTAGGAAGGTCAAGACTTATATTTTGCTCTAACAGCTTTTATGGTTTCTTGTGATCGGAGATCTTGCATGGCCCATGCGAGCTGATGGGCAGTGCAAGCGAACATATTTCATAGCCCTGAGTGTGCTTAATATAACTGCTAAATGAATCATGCTAAAATCCACAGTTGTGAAGTAAGTTTTACACATTGATAAAATTTGGTGTTTTCATCAACATTGTGGCTTTATATAGTCTTCCAGGCTTATAGGTCCTTAAACTCCATCCATCAGTCCATCCATCCATCCTTCCATCCACCCATCCATCCATCCATCCATCCATCCATCCATCCATCCTTCCATCCACCCATCCATCCATCCATCCATTCTTCCATCCACCCATGTATCCATCCATTAATCCACCCATCCATCCACCCATCCATCCATCCATCCATCCATCCACCCATCCATCCACCCATCCATCCATCCATCCATCCATCCATCCATCCTTCCTTCCATCCACCCACCCATCCATCCATCCATCCATTCTTCCATCCACCCATGCATCCATCCATTAATCCACCCATCCATCCATCCATCCATCCATCTATCCATCCACCCATCCATCCATCCATCCATCCATCCATCCATCCATCCATCCATCCATCCATCCATCCATCCATCCATCCATCACTTGACCTGCAGTTGCTTGCAGCTAGTTGATATGGCATTCAAAGCTGTGCAGCTGCCTGAGTTGCATCCTTTAACAAGATACACAACTTGCTTGGCTTATTCCCACCCAAGAGTAAAACCCGCCACCTTGAGGGCAGCATTGGTGCACCGTGGTGCCATTAACCAATTGGGCTGGAATATTCTGAAGGGAGTGGAGTTGCTGCTGGCACCTGACTGCGTCCAATCAGTATGTCGCAATGTTTGTTATCAGGTGCTATCAAGGGAATAATTAATCTGCCCATTGATCTGGCATTGATCTGGCATTTATTAAAGTGTAAAGTAGTTTGTGATGCAGACATGGTTGATATGAGTCACTATATAAAATCACACCAATACCTTTACCTTTCTGAGGGAGTTGAGTCTGATCATCGTTATTCCTGATTCCATTAGGCTTTCACCCTTTTTTCTTTCTTTTTTTCTTCTTTTTTTTTGGGGGGTGGGGTTTAGAATGAAACATTTACTAGCACCATGTGTTGGCCCTCTATGATGCTATGTCAAGAAATCAGGATTTTATTCTGTAAGTTTGAAAGTATCCGTTTTTCTATAGAGTGCTTTTGATTGAGTTAGTTTTATTCAATTTTCCAGGTCTTGAATGTTAAGAGCCATCCTGTTGCTATGAAAACATATGTGACAGTGAATTGAGTTGATGTCTTTTGAACTTCTAAACAACCATTAAAGAATGGCAAAGGTGTTTATGTCACTGGTTAATATTGAGTCATTATTTACCTTCCCCTTCCTACCCCACCCCCCACCCCCCACCCCTCACCCCCCACCCCCCATCCCCTCTGTTCTGTAAATTCTCTCTTGGTCTTGGGAAAATAAAATCAATAGTATTTAAAGGTCTTCTTTTATGTTACCAACATATGAAGATAAATCTTAGTCAACTTTGGTGTGGGTGGGTTTTTGTTTTGCTCTCTTTTTTGACTCACATGCGAAGCAAAAGTGAGTCTATGTACTCACCCGTGTCGGGCGTCCGGGCGTCCGGGCGTCCGTGAAAAACTTTAACGTTGGATTTTTCTCGGAGACTATTAAATCTATCAACACCCAATTTGGCATGATGGTGTATGATGACAAGGCCTAAAAAAACATACATAGTGACTTGTCCTTGCTTCAAGGTCAAGGTCGCAGGGGCCATAAATGTTGTCTAAAAAACAGTCATTTTTCACATTTTCTCAATTTTCTCTAAAGTTTTTGAGATTGGATACCTCACCTATTTATGGTATATAGGGCAAAGTAAGCCCTATCTTTTGATACCAGTTTGGTTGACCTTGCTTCAAGGTCAAGGTCACAGGAGCTCTTCAAAGTTGGATTGTATACATATTTTGAAGTGACCTTGACCCTGAACTATGGAAGATAACTGTTTCAAACTTAACAATTATGTGGGGCACATGTTATACTTTCATCATGAGACACATTTGGTCACATATCATCAAGGTCAAGGTCACTTTGACCCTTATGAAATGTGACCAAAATGGGGTATGAACCACTAAAAGTGACCATATCTCATGATAGAAAGTGCCAATAAGCACCATTGTGCTTCCTATGTCTTGAATTAACAGCTTGTGTTGCATGACCTTGGATGACCTTGACCTTGGGTCAAGGTCACATGTATTTTGGTAGGAAAAAAGTGTAAAGCATTTCTTAGTGTATGATGTCATTGGTAGGTTTAGTTGTTTGACCTTGACCTTGAAGGTCACCTGAAGGTCAATGTCATGTAAAGGTCAAGGTCAAGCATGTGAGTCGTATGGGCTTTGCCCTTCTTGTTTGTTGTTGTCATTGTTGGCTTGTAAAGTAATATGAGGCTCAATGCAGATGCACTGTGTAATATAGATGCTGTGTACTCACCAAGTAAGTCATACTGTATAAGTTCTACCTGGCATCTGTTCAGAGTTCCTTGGATGAGCTGATGCAGACACTGGAGAGTCGACATGTGCACTATGTGCGCTGCATCAAACCCAACCCTCTCAACAAAGCAGGTCTGCTGCAGCGCCCCTACTGCCTGACGCAACTGGAGGCCTGCGGCATCATCGAGGCCACCCACATCTCACGTGATGGCTACGCTGCCAGGTACATACTTCCACTACTCCACGTGTTTGGACTTCTGTAAAGTGTGTGTGTGTAGTGTGTGGTGTGTGTATGTGGTGTGTGTAGTGTGTAGTGTGTATTGTGTGTGTGTAGTGTGTGTGTGTAGTGTAGTGTGTGTGTAGTGTGTGTGTGGTGTGTGAAGTGGGTGTGTGTGTAGTGTGGGTGGGTGTGGCTGGCTGGCTCACCATGTTTGGCTGTGAAGCTGGCTGTGAAGCTGGCTGTCTCTGTGTGCCAGTCTGTCAGTGCATCTGTTTGTTTGTGCAGCTATGCATCTGTGTCTGTCTTGTCAGTCTCTCTCTATCACACATCTGCACACATACACACTGTGCAAAGTCTCACCCAAGTGCTTGGACCTATTTGCAGGTTTGACTACAAAGCCTTCCAGAGGAGGTATGGGCTCTTCCTTCCCAAGACTGCCGATGGAGACAGCACTCCAGGGACAGGGGTGAGTGGGGACAAGAAGGAGGAGTTGTACAGAAGCCTGGACCAGCACTATCAACAACAGCTGGACTTGACGGCAAGGCACAGCAAAACTGATGACCAGAAGCATAGAGAGAGGAGAAAAAGTGGTAATTGTCCCTCTGCAAGTTTTTTGCTCTGCATCACACTGTGATTTGTTAAGATTGATGTCAAAAGAGCAGGATTTGCTTTTTGCATCTGTATTGAGTTTTCTTCCATAATCAGTGCAGTGTACCCTCATAATCAGTCAGGAAGTGTGATTTTTGCTTAACCTTTTCGTGACCAGTAAGACAAAGCTGATGAATAGGGAAATATGAATGCATGAACTGGTTGAGGTTAGAAGCAAAAACAGTGATGTTTCTTGTCATCCCTTACCTAGCCAGGAGATTTTAAATCCATGCATTTCATATTTCTTTCCTATCAATCAACTTGTGTTGAATTTCTGGAAAAGAAAAATTATGTGTTGATGCATGTGCTTGGATGTTTACACATTCAAATATGCAAGCACTCTCAGGTCCGCAGCATACACAAACACAGTTCATTCTTGTTGACTGCAACATTGTCTATTGTTACTGATGCCAACACCGTCTATTGCTACCCACTCAACACAGTTCACTGCTGCTGACTGCAACATTGTTGCTGATAACTCCAGCTCCATTTACTACCAACCCACTCTAACGCAGTTCACTGCTGCTGACTGCAACATCGTCTGTTGCTGATAACTCCAACTCCACTGCAATGCAGTTCATTGCTGCTGACTGACATTGTCTATTGCTGATGATGCTGATACCATCTATTGCTACTCACTCCAATGCAGTTTACTGCTATAGACCGCAACGCTGCCTCTTGCGGTTCCAGGGTTGAACAGCGTGGCCATGGCTCAGGCGTGCTGTGCTGCCATCCTGACGTCTGCCCTCGGAGAGGGCTGCCTGGACCAGCACTGCATCCAGTCCCAGTTTGGCCTCTCCAAGCTCTTCCTCAGTCAGCAACAGGTGGGCTTTCAGCTCGGGCACTGACATGCTTTTTTGCTTGAACCTTTCACGCCATGTGCTTCCAGCTGAGGAGGAGGGCATAGGGCTACTTCCACTGTGTGTTACTCTTGTTTGTGACTGTGTCATTGAGGGGACCTACTGTGAGTTTAGGTAAGTTGTTAGGGTTCCATACTTGATCCAATCCTCCCACTCATCCTCACTGATCCTACTGTCCACTCAATTTAGAGGGAGGGAGGGAGAGCTTTTTAAATTAAAAAGCTACTAGAATATGGACAAGTTTTAACACAAGTGTATCCCTTAGAAAATGAATATATCAATCAGGCACTTGCTTGCTCACTCACTCACTGTGTGCGTCTTAAATGTCTGTCACTATGTTTGTTGTGAGGTACCAGTGAGGATTGATGAAGTTGCCCAGTGATCAGGGGGTAAAGTGTAAGCGGTTTGAGACCCTGACAAAGGGTGTAAGTCGCTATAAAAAACCACACCTTTACCTTTTACCTTTACTCACTCGCTCACTCGCTCTTTCTCTCACTCACTCAAGTTTGCTCTCTTACTCACTCAAGATACATTTATCTCACAGGACATTGCTTAGATAATTATGTGGGGCTCTGTGGCCATGTGGTTAGTTTGACCAACTGCAGTTGCTAGCAGCTATTGGTTGCAGCATTTGAAGCTACGCAGATCTTGGGAGGAGTATTCTTGAGCATGTAACTTAACTAGCATTTCTTCTCCCCATCCAGGAGTAAAACCAGATAACTGTGGGAGCAGCAAATGCACACTGAAGTGCGATTACCTCCTGTATGCAGCAGTGAGCCAGAATCAGGTTAGAATATTCCCCAGATAGTAGAGTTGGTGCTGGTACCTGAATGTGTGCATCTTATCTGTCTGTCACTGTTTTTATCATCAGGTGCTAGTGAAGGACTGATCATGTAGCCCAGTGGTCAGGTGCTAGTGAAGGACTGATCAAGTAGCCCAGTGGTCAGGGGTAAAGTGCAAAGTGGTTTGAGACCCATATGTGGGTGATTAGTGGCTACATAAAACTGCACCTTTCCCTTTACCCTCATGTCTGAATGTACTCAACAGTTGGAGCAACTGGAAGCTGCCAGGGCCAACCACCTGTCTCGGCGTGCCGTCGTTATACAGATGGCTTGGCGCCACTACAGAACCAGGCAGTTGGTGGAAAGGCTACTGGAGGCAGCAAGGCAGGTGATGAGAGAGAGGAGGGCTCAGCAAGTCATACAGAGGAACTGGCGACTCTACGTCATGAGAAAAACTTTGAGGCGACTGCACAACTTGAGACAGCTTCGAGCAGTGCGAGTGATACGGACAGCCTGGAGGAGGTGCAAGACAAGGAGGTGGCAGCAGCGCAGCGCAGCGAGGATGATATGGCGGGCCTGGCTGCAGTACAAAGTGAAAATGCAAGCTGCCATCAAAATTCAAAAAGGTGAGGAAGTTAGGTGTGAAGAGCGACAATCGTTCCAGGGGATGTGTTTGTTGATACGTTTGTTGCCTTGAGGAGACAGCTGGGTACTTGATGATTGACTATGAAGAGTGAAAGTATGTTGGCTGTTGCTGTTTAATTATTACAGCCTTAGTTACTCGACTCAAGTAAAAAAGGAAATATGAAGTCCCAGGGTAGCCCACATCTACGATTCAGGGACTTCTGCAAGCATGACCAAAAGGTAGTGGCTGTCAACAGTGACACATGGGAGAATGTTGCACAGGACAGGGACGTCTGGAGACAAACTGTGGGAAGCACTCCAAACAGACCTGAGGAGAGGCAGCTGCTGCTGCTGGCATCAGAGAGACAGGCGCACAGTAAGACCCGGCCCCAGGCAGATGCACCATCCACAGAATGTGTGTGAGGGTTGCGGAAGAGATTGCCGTTCCTCTACAACCGCAGGAAATGCTGTGCTGCAACCCGACATGACCTTTGAGTGCGCTGATCCCATGGTTCCCCAGGACTGCAGGAGGCCTTTGACTCCCAAGTAACTGGGAATCCTTTTGTCTGTACTCCAATCTTTTGCCAAGTTGTAGAGTAGAAAATGGGAATTTTCCTTACATTGTCAGTTTCAAAATGAAACCAGGACAGCTGATTTTTGGACTGATTATAAAGAACTCAGTATTTGTTTTCTAATTAGAAATTTACATCTTGCTGCCCCCACCATCCCCTGCCTCCTATTTCTCCTTGCTTTTCTGTAATTGTATCTGCTTATGATTTAACCATGGCTGTTTTACAAGGTAGGTTGTTATTCGTGAAAAGACCACATCTTCTTTTCCAGAGACTGAACCTAGCTACCTTCAGCTAGCATTCAGACACCTAGCTACCTTCAGCTAGCATTCAGACACCTAGCTACCTTCAGCTAGCATTCAGACACCTAGCTACCTTCAGCTAGCATTCAGACACCTAGCTACCTTCAGCTAGCATGCAGACACCTAGCTACCTTCAGCTAGCATTCAGACACTTGTCTTCCTCTAGCTACCTTCAGCTAGCATGCAGACACCTAGCTACCTTCAGCTAGCATTCAGACACTTGTCTTCCTCTGTGTGCTTGATGGTTGCATGTCCTTGATGGGTTTGTATCAACAGTTGAATTCATCATAAGTTGTCAAAATATCCCATTGTTTATGTGTGACATTTGCTTATTTTAGCCCCATTTCCTTTACCTTCATATCTAAGTCCTGTCACCCCTCCTTTCGTTGCAGCAGTGCGACGCTGGCTGTACAGGAAGGCTCTCAGAGGGGCTGGGATCTTAGACTCCATGGATGCTGACGCAGACAGAAGCGGCAGCAGGGACCTGACTGCTTCCACAGCTTTCCCCGCCCCTGTACAAGACAACCTGCAGTCTGGCCAGAACTCCCCTGCTGTCCTCACCAGTTCTCCAGCAGATCAGAGGTCACCTCCACTAAATAGGGACTCTCTTGCCGGATGTGCCCAGGCCCAGCGACTTGGACCAAACCATGCAATTCCGTCTCCAGACTCGCCAAAGTATTGCAGTCGTGCAGACCGGAATAGGCACCCACGCTCCTCTACTTTTCAGGGACTGGAGGTTGGAGATGGCTCCCTGTCAGAGATGAATGTAGTGAGGAATGGACTCTCTAATTCAGATGGCTGTCTGTCTCAGGATTCTGGAGTCATAGACCCTGACGAGGTCATCGCCTCATCTTCCATGGAGTCAAGTGTTGACCCTTCAGTCGAACTTGAGAGGGGAATTGTGTTCATGTCTCCAGATCACTACATCGTGTCTCGAAGGAATATCATGGTAGGTGCACTTTGGAAGGTAGAAATTAGAATGTGTCGTGAGTGCAATTTGAGTGTGTGTTTGCATGTGTGAATGTGTGTATGTGTGTGACCATGCATGAATGTGTGAGTGTGTATGTGTGTGTGTGTTTGAGTGAGTGTGTGTGTGTTTGAGTGTGTGTGTTTGCATGTGTGAGTGTGTGTATGTGTGTGTCCATGCATGAATGTGTGAGTGTGTACATGTGTGTGTGTGTTTGAGTGAGTGTGAAAATGCATATGTGTGTGTGTGTGTGTGTGTGAATGTGTGTGTGTGTGTGTGTGTGTGTGTCTGGAGTTTGTGTGTGTGTGTGTGTGTGTCTGGGTGTGCATGTTCCTGTCTGGTTGTCAAGATATGTACATGGATTTTGGCATTCACTCATAATCACGTTTAGACATAATTCCTTCTTTGCATCTCTAGTCACTCCACAGTTGTGTGACTATGCAAGGATGTCAGTGCTTTCTACTTGGGACTGTTCCAGCCACGCCGATTCCACATCAAGAAGACTTGTCTGGCGTTCGCCCACCTGCCACCTCCACCACAACTCAGCCTTGCCGACTGTCTGACTCCAGTCACAGACAATATCAGCATCTACCTCGTACCATCAACACAGGAAGAGCGGAAAGGGTGGGAATAGGGAACAGACGCTCTGTTTAAACTTGTGTGGCTTCCAGGCTATAACAGATCAGAGCAACAACAAAACATAAACAAAGAACCAAACCGAAACAGTGCATAACATACAGACATTACTGTATGTGGTTGTGATGTCCTGGAGAATAGCTGTTGGTGTGAATGCTCTCTGTAGTGGAATGACTGGGGAAGGGAGTGAAAGAGGTAACAACACTCTCTCTCCATTGTGCTGCCCTTATTAATCAAGATACATTTATAATCAAGTGAAGATCCACTCTGGTGCTTGATGAGCTTAAGAGCTGTGAACAGCCTCACGGAAGATGTTTTCCTGGATATGAGTGGTGGGATGGGACTACAGCAACAACAAGACTACTGTGAAGGCCTCTGTGGCTCGCTGTGAGTCAGCAAAGGTCAAGCCTGTCCACTCTTTGATGTTGTCTTCCCACCTCTTTCTCTGCCTGCCACTCCTTCTCCCACCTGGTACGGTACCTTGCAGGATAGTCTTGGCCAGCCCACTGCCGCTTGACACGTGACCGTACCACTTCAGCTTTCTGCTTTTCACGATTGAGAGCAGGTCTTCGTACTGTCCAATTGCTTTTCTGATCCTGTTGCTGACTTCCTCATTCGTGACATGATCTTTATATGAGATGTTCAGAATCTTGCGGTAGCATCTCATTTCCAGGGCTTGTATCCGTCTCTGTACTTCAGATGTGAGTGATAATATAACAGTGATAATATAATATAACAGACTAATATGGACACACACAGACAAACGAAATGAAAGACAGACACTCAGACATACACTCAGACAGACAGATTCTTTGCTCTCAGGCACTCCTCATTAGCTCACTTGTCCACAAATGCACACATAGAAGCTCATAATTGCTCTTCTCATCCGGTTGCTGACTTCCTCATTCGTGACATGGTCTTTATATGAGATGTTCAGAATCTTGCGGTAGCATCTCATTTCCATGGATTGTATCCGTTTCTGTAGTTCAGATGTGAGTGATAATATAACAGTGATAATATAATATAACAGACTAATATGGACACACACAGACAAACGAAATGAAAGACAGACACTCAAATGGACAGACACTCAGACATACACTCAGACAGACAGATTCTTTGCTCTCAGGCACTCCTCATTAGTTCACTTGTCCACAAATGCACACATAGAAGCTCATAATTTCTTTCTTGCTCACCCTGCTTGTCGTCTGTCCTTTCACCCACCCACATGCACCTGTACCACCCACCCACATGCACCTGTACCACCCACCCACATGCACCTGTACCACCCACCCACATGCACCTGTACAACCCACCCACATGCACCTGTACCACCCACCCACATGCACCTGTACCACCCACCCACTCTCTTCTTTGTGGATGCTTCAACCCCTTGTTTGCGGTCCTCTTCCCAGCCTGCTTCATGACCTCTGCCCCTCTTGAGCACAAAACCAGTGTCTGAGGACTTTGCTTGCACCTTCTTACTCGCCCTCCGACTCATCCAGTAGACCCTATTCCACCCACTCACATCCCTAGATGCTTGAGTTTCTCCAGTGTTTCAAATCCCGGCCTCCTCCACAACTTGGACCTGAGCGCAACTTGCTTTGGGTTCCATGGTCTTCATTACATCTTGTTCCTCTGCTGATGCCTTGACACGAATCTGAGAAGTTTGGGACCTCTGTACAGCCCAGTGTCACAGTGCATCGTGGAAAGTGCAGCCCAGAGTCACTGTGCATCGTGGAAAGTGCAGCCCAGTGTCACTGTGCATCGTGGAAAGTGCAGCCAAGGGGGAAAGAGGAGCAAGTGCTTAATGCAGCCCACCCATGGGTGAGTAGATAGATGAACAGTTAGCTGCAGTAACGTAACTTGTTGCTGTCAGAAATGGTTCCGATAAGAGAAAGATCTGTAAGATACAGTATTGATCTTCATGTGGATTTTAGTTTCATGTGAAGCAAGTAGCAATAACAACATTAAAGTTGTTGTGCTTGTGTGACTGGAGATGGCTTTTACAAAGATACTTTACATGTTGACTCCACCATCTGTGCAGTGTGAATATTAGTGTGTGGTTGTGGTGTTAGCTGCTGAGTAACAATGACACAGTTCTAGACAGGACAGAGGTTTTAGTGTTTGTAATGATCTCCAGTCCAAGATCTGACATTTTTTATACAACTTGGATCAAAGTGCTGAGATCCAACACCCAAGATCTGTATGGATGTTTATGCTGGTACTTTCACTGTGGATGTAAGGGGCAGTGGAATGGTGCATCAAATGCATTGTAAGCAGTTTTGATGGCTATTCCCTCTCCATGGTGTTGTTGATGGAACTGTTCCATTGCTTTCTATCAGTGATATGAAACTGGGACAGAAGTATCTGTCACAAACAGTAAGACAGAGCTTCAGTAAAGGTCTTGTAGTATAATACAATACATGACATTTAAAGCCTCTGTAAACTGTATTAATGCCCAAGTAGCATGTTCAACCTTTTCAGTGACACAGTATATTGTGTTCTTCTACATCAAGTCATACTGACATCTATTCCAGATACTATGTTCTACCTTTAGTTTTCAGTGACACAGTATATTGTGTTGTTTTACATGGTCTTTCTGACATTGACTCTAAATAAATGAGAAAAGTGTTAGGCTAGGACACACCGTTTCTTGGGCCACTCAGTGCTTGAGGTAAAATTAAGTTTAGCACAACTTTTGAGAATCAAATACACTGTGATATTAGCAGAAGATATAGTACCACTGCAATTGTAGATACTTGTATGTAGAGAAAGATTTTGAACCAAGTGTACAAAGGAAAATAATGAGACTGAAAATGAAGAGATGTGGAGACTATGACACAACTTCTATGATGACTGTACCTCTAGTTATTATACCACTAGAAATTGCACTGAGTTTTGTGGAGTTTTGAGAGATGAGCTTATTTTATCTTACCAAATTGAACTGTCAACTATTTAAATCCTATCTTCCCTCTTCCTTGAGGCAGATGTATGTGATGTGTAATAGCAGATTTCCAAGAATGTATTATTACTACCTGGTGACTGTTTTTGATCAGCATACATCAGCTTGTGTTTTGTACAAATCGCAACGTGTTGCAGACTTGCTCAGCATCTTTGTTTTTCCGAGTGCACATGGAATCGGACCGACATAGACAATTATTTACCGGTGTATTATTGCCTCCTATTCAAACAGATGCAATCCAGGGCTGGGCAGGTTGTTTGTCTCAATTTCAGTGGTTAGGCGTCTCCAATGTGACCATGTTTATTCCCATTCGCAGTCTGCCCAGTCTGTGTGTCTGTCAATGTGTATTAGTACATTTCCTTGAATTTCTTGAAGAGTCCCCAATGACAGAAAATGCTGGTAAATTTCCCTTTTTTGGCATTGCCATTGACTTGGCCGCTTAAAAATGAATAGTTTCAAAGTGTTAGGGATTGGATTACTTATGATCCCCGTGCACAAAGAACCTGATGCTGAAGGTGACATCTGCATTTATTTTAAGCACGCAACTGTTAATCACCATATTTGACATGTTATATAATATTATTTCATTCTTAAAAGATTTATTGATGTTGCGCAAATCTGTGGTGGTGAAGCAATCTGGTGCTGTGAAGTACAGATTTGATTTAATCCTGTCTTTCATGAAGTTGAGCAAGGAGGATTCTGGGAATTGGCCTTGTTAGAATATATCTTGTGCACAGCTGATGTGATGAACGTGTAAATGGTGTGCAGCATACAGCCACAGCTGCTCAGTGCGCTCTGTCCCAGCTGGAACCCCTGGCTACCGGGCTTTCAGGGCTACTCCTGAAAGGCAGCCAAGAGCGGCTCATAGCAGCCATAGAGGCTATTTAGGCCACAATGACCTGACCATTGCAGCTTTCGCTCGTCCTGTTCAACCTCTTCCTTGAGAAGATCATGCAGGAGACCCTCCAAGCCCACCACACGTCCATCTCCATCGGCGGTAGGCCTATATCCAACCTCAGTTTCGCTGATGACAACGACCTTATGGGCGGCAGCAACAGTGATCTGCAAGACCTCACCGACAGACTTGCAGACAGAGCGAGAGCATATGGGATGGAGGTCAGCACGGAGAAATCAAAAACGATGGTGAACAGCACGACCGACACCAGTGCACACATCACCATGAACGGCGAGAAACTAGAAGAAGTCACCAGCTTCAAGTACCTGGGGGCAACCCTGTCCAAGGACAGCACCAGTACCGCGGAGGTCAGCACAAGAATAGCCATGGCGACCTCAGCGATGGCCCGACTGAGCAGGATGTGGAGAAGCAACTCCATCAGCTTCTCCTCCAAGTACAGACTCTACAAGTCCCTGGTGGTTTCTATCCTACTCTACGGCTGTGAGACCTGGACGTTACTGGCGGACACAGAGCGAAGGATCCAGGCATTTGAGTCCAAGTGCCTCCTAAGACTGCTCCGCATCTCAAGACGAATGAGTTTGTGTGGAACTTGACAGCAGCACTTGTAGGCCCACAGGAACCCCATCTGGCGACCGTCAAGCGACGCAAGCTGGCCTGGTTTGGCCACGTCACCAGGCATGACTCCCTGTGCAAGACTGTACTGCAGAGCTCACTAGAGGGCGGTCGTCGCCGTGGTCGACAGAGAAAGAGCTGGACGGACAACGTCAAGGAGTGGAAGGCCCTCCCCATGAAAGAGCTGCTCAAAACAGCCACCAACAGACATGAATGGCGGAGGATCTCCCTGTCGTCGTCCCTCATGTCCCCCCGATGGCCAGAGCGGCCAAGGGAATGAGATGATGAGAGATGATGTCCTGACCATGTTCTCAAACCTTTTTGGAAGATTGAACCCGACCCTTGATATTCCATTTGAAGGTTTGAAAAACAGGTTCATGTTGTGGGTGAATATCAATGATGGAATGGAAAGGGGGTTGTGATTGTGAAATTGTGTGAGTGGGACAGACAGAGGGAGAAAGACAGGTAGTTAAAGGTGGGATATTGTCTTGTGGAATGGTATGAAGAATAAAATGACATTAGGAAAATTACAAAAGTGTATAGATGATGTCTGTGTTTTATGTTTGCTTTGGGAATTTGGGTTCTATTGTTGTTGATGCTGGATTGTGGTGAAAACATACTTGGATAAAGAATAATTCAAGGATCTATAATCAGGACATATCTGTGATTTTTTTTTCTCTCTCTCTTTCATGATCATGTCTGTCCCAAAGCATAAGACCGATGGTGCTATCTATAAAGAAATGTGACTTTCCCTCCATGAAAAAAAATGTCAATGTAGTAATGATAGTGGTTCCTCTTCTTTTTTTCTCTTTTTTTCCTCAGAGTTTGTCTGAATTTCTGGAAAACAGATCATCACAGTGCCTGGTCTAATCTGCATGAAATCTCCAGCAATTGTTGTGATATTTATGTATGTGCATGTGTTGTAAGCATTGTGTTATTGCTATGGGTCACAAAGATTCCAAGACTCGTTGCTTGTGGAAACCAAGATGGCGGAGTTGTGTTATTTTTATTTTTCTGAGGTAGTATAATAAATACACTGCCCTCATACTATTACTTGCCTCAGTTATTTGTGGTTATCTAGTCGAAACGATGTTTATTTCAGTCAATCTATCACGTTCATTCCAAAATGGTTTCAGTTTCTATTCTGTATTGTGACACTCCAGGTTGACTGGCTGTGAGGCTAAAGGGCTAGAACACTTGACCTGCAGTCGCTTGCAGCTAATGGGTGTGGGGTTCAAGGCTGCGTGGATCCCAGAGTTGCATCCTTGAGCAAGGTGAAGCACTCGGACTGCTTCTTCCCACCCAGGTCTAAGTCGGGTACTTGTGACGGCCAAGCTGGAAAATACTGTTTTGAAAAGTAATCATGACGCGTTCATCTGCAGACTGGTATGCTCCACAGGGAGTTGAGATGGTGACGGAGTGTTGATAAAAGCGACCCGATGACCAGGGGGTAAACGTGAGTGCTTTGAGCACTCATGAATGAGTGAGAAGTCGCAATATTAAAAAAGCATCTGTGCTTTACCTCTGTCAAGAGGCCGACATGCTCTCCTGCATATCACAAATCATTGTCTTATTCTTGTGTCGAAGCATGCCCTTCAAAATGTAGCTGTAATATACATTTGAATGACCAATAATGATGCCGATTTCAAATTACTTTAATCGACTTAAAAAAAGGAACTTGCACACACCAAAAGGGTCGTTAATGAGCATCGTTGAGACCCACGTTGTCATTATCATGTTGACGTTTTAGACCTGCATTGAAAATCCTCCCCAGAAGCGGCACTGCCACGCCTAGACGTTGAGAATCACAGAAGTCGCTGGCCGGACCTTCTCCACTATGCTCGTTGAAGTCTGACATCTGTGTGTGCCATCTTTACCGAGCCTCCTCTTGCTTTGACAAGATGGTGTGCATGAGAAAAACATACTGCCCTAGCCGCTCGATGCTCTATTCATCTAGAACCCCTGGCTGCTGGGCTTTCGGGACCTACTCCAGTGGCTCAACCAGGGGTGGCCCCAAGCAGCCAAGTAGACCACCGGAAAGCATCAAGACTGCAAAAGGCCATCCGGATCTAGCAGCATTTCGGCCAAATCCACAGAGATGCGATCTCTGCTACAGCTGGAAGCTTCTCTGTCACCCGAGCCACGTCTGCAGACTCGGCCCCTGGTCCTATGAGAAACCTTGTGACCGAGCCAAAACTCTACCTCCAACCTTGAGTGGCGGTGTCCGGCAACTCCATCCTTGTCGTTGGCACTGGTCCTCCAGGTCAGCGTTATCTTGCCAGTTTCTGTCCATGTGCCCTGGTAATGCTGCCTTCCCATGGAGCAGTCCGCTCAGCTGGGATAATGGCTCTGCACTTCACTGACCATATGATGATGTCTGGTCGTTGCTCGAGTCAGCATGATGTTCTATAGGACGCTTTGATGAGGTTTTGGCCACCTGTTCAGGTCCACGGCTAAATCCTATTCTTCTCCTGGCTTCAAGATGGTGCGCATCATTTCGTGCGTCACTGAAATAATGCAAGATAACGATGTTCTCGATTTGTTCTCCCATTTACCAGGTTATTGAGGCTATTCAAAGCTAAATCATGTCATTGTATTTTTAAAGTGTGTTGACTTGTTTGCGCATTCAAACATTTGTGATGAGAACATAAAGAAAAACAAATACAAAAAAATACACATTTATATGCATTTGTGCACAGCATAAATTATTGTGAACATAATTCACTATGCAGTTGGTACTCGTCAGTCATTCTCGACTGAAGATAGTAAACAATGGAGAAGACGTCTCGGTGCATCAATGGACAGGGTGAATTACTCTGCTTATCCCCACCCAGTGGTAAAACCGGGTACCTGGGAGGGCAGCGATGGTTCGCTGTAGTGCGATTAACCCCTTGGATGTGGCCATGAGCCTTCATCGTGTAGGAATGTTCCCCAGGGAGTGGAGGCGATGCTTGTACTCGTATTTGTGTGCGTCTCGTCTGTCTCTAACTGTGCTTGATTGATCGAGCGGCCCAGTGATCAGGGGGATAAAGTATGAAGCTGCTTGAGATGCAGACCTTCACCTTTACCCGTTCTACTTTTTACCCAAAAAGACTAGTGTAATGCCAGTGATGGGAGCCACATGACATCCATTTTAATGACCCTTCCCGACTAGCCAACGATGTTTTAAAAACTATCCCATCTGTACCATTCAGGCTCGTCTACTGGAAAACTGCGCATGCCCAGATTCTACACACACACACACACACACACACACCCCGTGCCCTTGAAGCAGTTGATTTTTTGACTCCCATGCGAAGCAAAAGTGAGTCTATGTACTGAGCCGTGTCGTCCGTCCGTCCGTCCGTCCGTCCGGGCGTTAAAAACTTAAACGTTGGATTTTTCTCGGAGACTATTAAGTCTATCAACACCAAATGTGGCATGATGGTGTATGATGACAAGGCCTCAAAAAACATACACAGTGACTTGACCTTGCTTCAAGGTCAAGGTCACAGGAGCCATAAATGTGGTCTCAAAAACAGTCATTTTTCACATTTTCCCAATTGTCTCCCACGTTATTGAGAATGGCGACCTTAGGTACAAGTGGTATATAGGTCAAAGCAAGCCCTATCTTTTGATACCAGTTTGGTTGACCTTGCTTCAAGGTCAAGGTCACAGGAGCTCTTCAAAGTTGGATTGAATACATATTTTGAAGTGACCTTGACCCTGAACTATGGAAGATAACTGTTTCAAACTTAATAATTAGGTGGGGCACATGTTATACTTTCATCATGAGACACATTTGGTCACATATCATCAAGGTCAAGGTCACTTTGACCCTTATGAAATGTGACCAAAATGGGGTAGTGAACCACTAAAAGTGACCATATCTCATGGTAGAAAGTGCCAATAAGCACCATTGTGCTTCCTATGTCTTGAATTAACAGCTTTGTGTTGCATGACCTTGGATGACCTTGACCTTGGGTCAAGGTCACATGTATTGTGGTAGGAAAAATGTGTAAAGCATTTCTTAGTGTATGATGTCATTGGTAGGTTTAGTTGTTTGACCTTGACCTTGAAGGTCACCTGAAGGTCAAGGTCAAGCATGTGAGTCGTATTGGCTTTGCCCTTCTTGTTACTGAGGAGCTAAATCTGAAAAAGTGAGCAAGATAGCGTGAAGAAAGAAACAGATGGGGGTGTGAGGGGGTTGGGGGAAAGATGTATGGTGGTTTTTTTTACCCATCGCAAGAAAATTTTCTTATACAGCAAGCTCGCCGAATGTGGATGACAACGACCATTTCAGCGTTACTATGGTATCTCTGGTTGAGTGTAAAGAAACAAGTACGTCCACCTTTAGAACGCACTCGAGCTCCAACCTTAAAACTGAATTGGACGAAAATAAAACGAGCAACAGACGTCAGCTACAGACAGGAACGAATAAATCAAATGTTTTATTTCAACATATCCTTGACGTCAAATTTCATTCATTTGTCGGATGTCACTCCAGAAATACGAGCTATTAAGTTCTTAGTTGAAGTAGGGTTTTATGACGCTGACGTTTCCGAGCAACACGAACTGAAAATGGGGTACTCGGGGAAAGTTAACTCAGACTGCGGCCGTCCTGCAGTTAAAGTTTATCACTCTCAATGTCTGTGATAAATGTCGTGTCGTGCAGGTGTACGCTCCAACCACAGACTACTCAGATGAGGAAATAGAGGCATTTTACAACGAGCTGCAAGAGGTGCTGGATCAAGTACCAAAAAAAGACATCCTGGTCGTGCAGGGAGACTGGAATGCCAAAGTGGGAAGCGACGCAAAGAACGATTGGCATGACGTTTGTGGACAGTACAGCAACACAGATACCAACGACAGAGGCCTGAGACTCCTGGAGTTCGCCAGCTACAACGACCTTATACTGGCAAACACTCTTGGCCCGCACAAGACGTCCCGACGGTGGACTTGGCACCACCCAAATGGACAGCACCACAGTCAAATTGATTACATCTTAGTAAAGAAGCGCTTCAAGTCCAGCATTAACATCGCAAAGACACGAAGCTTTCCAGGAGCAGACATTGGAAGCGACCACGACTTGCTGATGATGAACTTCCGCCTGAGCCTTAAAAAATCAGCAAGCAGAAAGGTACCAGGCTCAGATTTGACCTTGAAAGGTTGAAAGACCCTGAGGTTGATAAGTCCTTCAAAGCGATGATTGGAGGGAAGTTTGCACCGCTTTTAGTTCTGGGTGACGAAGAGGGCCTCGACACAGTGACCAACATCTTCAATGAGGCAGTGATAGAGACAGCCGGGCAGTTATTAGGAAAACACCACCCAACAAAGAAACCATGGGTCACTGCAGAAATTTTGAACATGTGCGATGAGAGAAGGGAACTGAAGAAAAATAAGGGTACAGCAGATGGAGCAAGTAAGTACAGAGAGGCCAACAACAGGGTCAAGAAGGCCATGAAAAGTGCCAAGGAGGAGTGGATCAAACAGCAATGTGATGCAGTTGAGGAGAACCTCCAGAAGAATAACACCAAGAAAGCATACCAGATAGTCAAAGACCTTACAGCGACCAAACAAGGGCGGGTCAACACCATACAAGACAAGAGCGGGATTTGTCTCACAGAAGAACGCGAAATCATGAAACGCTGGACTGAGTACTGCTCTGAGCTGTACAACTATGACACCAAAGGAGATCATAAAGTACTGAACTGTCCTCAGACTACCGAGGAAGACAACTACTCAATTCTTCGAGAAGAGGTGGAGACAGCGGTTAAGTCCCTCAAGAAAGGGAAGTCAGCTGGGGTTGACAACATTCCAGGGGAACTCATCCAGGCAGGAGGCGACGCAATGATCGATGCACTCACAAAGATCTGCAATAAGATCTGGCAGACGGGAGTTTGGCCAACCCCGTGGACACAGTCCCTAGTGATTACATTGCCCAAGAAAGGAAACCTGCAAATGTGCCAGAACTACCGCACAATCAGCCTCATCAGCCATCCCAGCAAGGTCATGCTGAAAGTACTGCTGAACAGATTAAAACCTCAGGCAGAGAAAATCATTGCTGAAGAGCAGGCAGGTTTCAGACCAGGTAGGAGCACCACCGAACAGATCTTCAATCTGAGAGTCCTGTGTGAGAAACATCTACAACACCAACAAGATCTGTACCATGTCTTTATAGACTTTAAGAAAGCATTTGACAGAGTCTGGCATGCTGCGCTGTGGGCCACAATGAGAAGCTACAACATCAGCTCCAAGATCATCAAAGTCGTCGAACATCTCTATGACAGAGCGACCAGCGCAGTCCTGTTCAATGGTACCACAGGCGAATGGTTCAGGACAACGGTCGGAGTCAGACAGGGCTGTCTACTCTCCCCCACACTCTTCAACCTCTTCCTCGAAAGGATAATGACTGATGCCCTAGCAGACCACGAAGGATCAATCAGCATCTGTGGCAGAAAGATCACCAATCTTACGTTTTGCTGATGACATTGATGGATTAGCAGGAAGTGAAGAGGAGCTGACTAGTCTTGTCGAGCACCTGGACAAGACCTCACAGGCATATGGCATGGAGATCAGCGCCGAGAAGACCAAGGTGATGACGAACAATCCTCGGGGCTTCAAAATGGAAATCAAAGTGAAGGGCCAAAAACTGGAAGCTGTGAACAACTTCAAATACCTGGGATCTATCGTGACTGATGAAGGGTCCAAACCAGAGATACTGTCCAGGATAGCACAAACAACAGCAGCATTGGCAAAGTTGAAGCCAATATGGCGTGACAGAAATATCACTCTCGCGTCGAAGATCAGGCTCATGCGCACGCTGGCCATCTCCGTATTCTTGTATGCATGCGAGTCCTGGACACTCACATCTGAACTACAGAGACGGATACAAGCCCTGGAAATGAGATGCTACCGCAAGATTCTGAACATCTCATATAAAGACCATGTCACGAATGAGGAAGTCAGCAACAGGATCAGGAGAGCAATTGGACAGTACGAAGACCTGCTCTCAATCGTGAAAAGCAGAAAGCTGAAGTGGTACGGTCACGTGTCAAGAGGCAGTGGGCTGGCCAAGACCATCCTGCAAGGTACCGTACCAGGTGGGAGAAGGAGAGGCAGGCAGAGAAAGAGGTGGGAAGACAACATCAAAGAGTGGACAGGCTTGACCTTTGCTGCTTCACAGCGAGCCACAGAGGATAGAGATAGATGGAGGAAGATTGTCCGAAAGTCATCAGTGGTGCCTCAACAACCCATCTCAGGGTTAAGAGACTGAACTGAACTGAACTGATGTCTGTTATGATACATCTATTGAGTCTATGATCTTTCGTCACTTCGGCGTGCTCATCTATGTGGGCATTTTTGGAAATGCACATGACTGCCACTAAGAAGACGTGAGTTGAAAAGGAGTAGTCAAGAGGAACTAACTCTAATTGCTCTTCCTTTGGTCATTCTGTGGCCAACGTCACGGAAGGTGCTGCCTATCATGTTCTATGTCTGTGGGTTTATCTCTAATCACGCCATGCGAAGGTTTGACAAAAGCTTTATCTGGACGGCTCTGCCTCGTCCAAATCACTCCAACAATGGGGTTTAATCTTCACTGCCACGGCTGCTTACTGCTCCTCTCCAGACGCGCTGTGGCGATCACAATTAACATTATCAGCACCATATTTTAGCTGCTTACTACAGCAAGGATGTCAGATGCTGATAACGCTAATGCTGGATGACGATGTTAACGATGATGATGACGACGACGATGATGATGGCAATGATGACGATGATGATGATAATGATGACAATGATGACGTTGAAGATATCTGTAACCCGTATGTTTTTCCTCTGAAAGACTGCGCTTAAGGATGATTTTGTACAAACAGTATCAGTGAACAACACAGAAGAATTGAGGAAACACTTCGAGATCACAAATTGCTCTCTCTCTCTCATATTCCAGCACTTTACAACACTGGCATTTTGAAGAGGCGAGGACAGATGAACGCTTTGTGGACAGAAGAGCTTGTGCCACGGGGCTCTGGTCGGACCCAAATGATTTACCCCCAATCAATCTGTAGACACCTTCCTCGAGAGAGAGAGAGAGAGAGAGAGAGAGAGAGAGAGAGAGAGAGAGAGAGAGAGAGAGAGAGCACTGAAGCCAGGCCCAAGCCACCCACATCCCATTCAGTTAGTCCCAGCAACGTCAACAGTGTTCCAGTGGCCCGTTTTTCCCCGCCTCTGCAAGTATGGACATGGTCTGCAGAGCCACCTCCTATCCTACATATACATGCTCAGCTCTAGTCATACGCCAACTTAAGGGACAACCACCAGACTGATGAAATTTGACAAATGCTGATGTCCAAACAAAAGAAGCTCTAACAAATGTTTAATTTTGTTATTCTCTATGCTATCTGCACCGTTCAACTCCCCTTGAAAATTTTCTTTCATCACATGGCTGCGGAAACCATTCCTTCAAGAGTCAATATGGCGACAGTAAGGTTACAAAAGAATACAGCAAGTCCTTGTGATTGTTGAAAACAATCTATGAGATCTAAAGAGTTTCTTTCTCGCAGGGGGAGGCATTGTTTTCTTTTGAAGTGGATAACACTTTGATCCGAAGAGATATAGCATCTTCTTTACCAGATCAGAGAAGCGCATCTGGATGAAGCCAAAGTTCGGCCTCTTGAGAACACTAAAACCTGAATGTGACATATAAACTTATTTGTTCATCGTTTGTCAGGTCTTTCTGGTTTTTCAGTATTGGATGGATGGACGGATGGAGTTTTACAGTCTATCAGTCTTTGTAGGCTATTAAAGGACATTTATCCCGTAAATCATGAGAGTTATTTAGAATAAGAGGAAGTTCACCTACAGTTTCCCTAGTCATTTGCCTCTTTCGAATTACGTAGGGAGACGCAGTGGATCAATTCTAACCCCCAGCCCACAGAGGGATTTCGGTATCCAGCCTTATCCGGAGCCTCGTAAGTTCTAGTGCCCAATTAGCATTTGATTGGAATGGCATGGACACATACGGTTTGGTGTGTATGACCACATGTGGATTGGGGGTCAGAATACACCCAACGCGTCCCCCTACGCGATTCGTAAGAGCCGAATAATTAGGGACGGTCGTTACTTCACTTGCTCTTACTCTACCAGTTCTTGTGATTGCGAGCAATGGCCTTACATAGCCTACAAAAGCTGATAGACCGTAAAACTCATCAGCAAGATTATTTATGGTACATTCTGCAGATTAACCTCATAAACGAGGCTGATTCCAGGAAAGGATTGGCGGGTCAGGCTCAAGACTGGAAGTTCCACGCAACCAGTCCACGTACACACATCAGGTGTCGGGCAAGCGCTTTGACGTCATATGGGCACTAGTAAAATCATTAGAACAGAGAGAGAGAGAGAGAGAGAGAGAGAGAGAGAGAGAGAGAGAGAGAGAGAGAGAGAGAGAGAGAGAGACGCAGCAACACATTCAGAAAGATGACAAAATTGAAAACTTAGATATGTTTGATCGTGACATTTTGGTGAACCAGAGATATTTCAGCAATGTGCGAGTGCGATAGCACTTATACACTTCATAACACATAGGCTAGCCTTCCAGAGACAGGTAAACTATTTTCTATATTAATTCTCACAAAGAACAACATAAACGTGACATCAGTCGATTTTATCGCTGGATCATACGCCCTGAGGGGCCACAAAAGAATGATAACTTGCCCAAGCCAGTCTTCCCACTTCATCACATCACCACCATTTTGATAACCACCCACACCCACCATCACCATCGTCGTTAACGTCGTCGTCATGGTCAATACCATCACCGCAACTGGCGCTGGCATTACTACAGCCATCGTCACTATCAAAACTCTATCATCATCGTCGTCGTCGTCATCATCACCTTCGTCGTCGTCGTCACCAACATCATCATAATCGTCGTCGTCTTTGTTGTCATCGTCATTATTACTAACACCACGACTACCATTATCATCACCACCTCCACTATCCCCCCCCCTCTTCCGTCCCCCCCCCCCCCCCACCACCCCCGTACCCCCAAAATGTCATCATCATCATCATCATCATCATCATCATCATCATCATCATCATCATCATCATCATCATCATCATCATCATCATCATCGTCATCATCATCGTCATCGTCGTCGTCGTCATCATCATCTTCATCATCATCATCATCATTATCATCATCATCGTTTTTGTTGTTATCGTTTCCACATCAATATCACCATCACTATCATCACATGTCTGCTCGATGGGGAGCTGTGATTATCTCCACCCGGAAAACTTTCCAATTGTTTGACAGTCATACCTAGCCTGCCAACATCAGACAACAAACAGTCAATCGACATGTCCCCTCAAACCACATTCTGTACATGCAATACACTCGAGCAGGCAGGTGGGGCAGACTGCATAGAGAACATCGCGGACACACAGCCATTTCCGTTGAGCAGCTCGCGTAGGAACAGGGCGAC
>JAWQFJ010001336.1:252188-265223 GCA_034096865.1 Theodoxus fluviatilis
GATTTTTACAAGTCTAATAATGCAAACTTTCACTCTGTCTCTGCCTGAAACGCTTTTAAAATTCAGAGAAACTGGTGCTCCTGTGTCACAATCCTAGATCTCTCTCTCTCTCTCTCTCTCTCTCTCTCTCTCTCTCTCTCTCTCTCTCTCTCTCTCTCCCTCTCTCCCTCCCTCCCTCCCCTCCCTCCCTCCCTCCCCCTCCCCTCTCCTCTCTCTCTCTCTCTCTCTCTCTCTCTCTCTCTCTCTCTCTCTCTCTCTCTCTCTCTCTCTCTCTCTCTCTCTCTCTCTCTCTCTCTCTCCTCCCTCCCTCCCTCCCCCCCCCTCTCTCTCTCTCTCTCTCTCTCTCTCTCTCTCTCTCTCTCTGTCTGTTTGTTTAGGGCTGAATATATCAACAGAAATGTATATGCAACCACTTCTCTTCTTTCCACGCTTGCTCCAAACAATCGTTCCCCACTCCACCCTCTCCCCGATGTATTTCATTTAGATAAACTCATCCACAATAAACTTTCTGATGTAACATGTTCACACACGTCTGACGCGCAACTCGTACTGGCGCATGTGTTTTAATCTTGAGAGAATGGAGGCTTTTTCGTGTCATGTGCGCACACACGAAAAATATAAACCGGAAGTTCCGTAAAAATGGAGGCAAAAACTCTGAAGCAGCATTTCAGGATTTGGGATTAACCAGCATACGTCAAAGTAAGTGGGGGGGGGGGGGGGGGGGGGAGGGGGGGAGAGAAAACGAAAAGAAGAAGAGTGGGCGGGGGGGGGGGGACGGGGGGGACGGGGGGGACGGGGGGGAGGCGGGGGGGACGGGGGGGGGGACGGGGAGGACGGCGGATGACCTGTGGGGGGAGGGAGACGGTTTAAGTGAGGGAAAGGTTAGGGGGATGATTTGGAGAAAGGGGGTGAGGTTAATGAAAGAAGAAATTAACTCATTTCGACAAGTACATGTATATATTAATAGCAGGAAGAGAGGATTTGCCAATTTACTGAGGATTGGTGCGCAAGGTAGCTGTATGGCTCATGCAAAGAGCAAACGGTGACAGTCAAAACCAATTTGAGTTCAAAAGGTCATTTCTCTCGTTTTACAACTTGCGGGTTCAAGATTGCAGCTTGTGGGCAGAATTCATTAGCCGAAAGAGCTGTGTTTGCGAGAAGAAATAAGAAGGAAAAAAGAGGCAAAATGCGAGTACTGTATCACATGGGATGTCAACTGCATGCTGGGACATTTTACCCTGATTGCCAGTAGTAGAGTCCTGCTGTGGGCAGTTGGACCCGAAAGTTATAAGGCACTTTCGTGCCTTTGATTGGCAGTAAACACATGCATAAAGCTCATGTCATCTGTAGTCAAACATGAGATTTATATTTCTGCAAGAAATACTGCACATCTGCCTGCAGATGTGTTGTTGTTGTTGCTGTTATTTTGTTATTATTGTTCATGTTTCAGTCATTTTCGAAGTAGTGGTCTTCCTGTTTCTCCTCGTCCGTGACGTAATAGTAATGTAACTGGTCTTACAAATCTATCTTTGTGCTTTTGTGTATGTGTATCTGTGTGCTTTTGTGTCCATGACTGTTCCTGTGCATACGTGCATGCGTGCGCGCGTTTATGCGTGCATGTGTGTGTTTGTACGTGTACGTGTGTGTGTGTGTATACGAGTGTGTGTGTGTATGTGTGTGTTTGAGTGTTTGTTTTTGTGTGTTTTTTGTGTTTGTGTGTGTGTTTTTGTGTGCACACGAGCCTTGTGGTCGCAGGTCTGTTTAAGATGGCGGTTGTGGTGGTGGTAATGGTGGCAGCTCTGATTGAGATGGCGGTTATGTGGATGGTAATGGTGGCAGATCTGTTGAAGATGGCTGTTGTGGTGTTGGTAATGGTGGCAGATTTGTTTAAGATGGCGGTTGTGATGGTGGTAATGGTGGCAGATCTGTTTAAGATGGCGGTTGTGGTGTTGGTAATGGTGGCAGATCTGTTTAAGATGGCGGTTGTGGTGATGATAATGGTGGCAGATCCGTTTAGGATGGTGGTTATGGTGGTGGTAATGGTGGCAGATCTGTTTAAGATGGCGGTTGTGATGGTGGTAATGGCGGCAGATCTGTTTAAGATGGCGGTTATGGTGATGGTAATGGTGGCAGATCCGTTTAAGATGGCGGTTATGCTGGTGGTAATGGTGGCAGGTCTGGTTGAGTTGGCGGTTGTGGTGATGGTAATGGTGGTAGGTCTGTTTGAGGTGGCGGTTCTGATGGTGCTAATGATGGTAGGTCTGCTTGAGATGGCTGTTGTGGTGAGAGTAATGATGGCAGGTCTGCTTGAGATGGCGATTGTGGTGGTGGTAATGGTGGCAGATCTGTTTAAGATGGCGGTTGTGGTGGTGGTAATGGTGGTAGATCTGTTTAAGATGGCGATTGTGGTGGTGGTAATGGTGGCAGATCTGTTTAAGATGGCGGTTGTGGTGGTGGTAATGATGACAGTACTGCTTGAGATGGCGGTTGTGGTGGTGATGTGCTTGTGTGTCGGCTTTATATACAAAAGGAGAGAAAATGACATGTTTATTAATGGAATCATTGCATGAATTAATTAAGTTTTAAGGTTCACCAGTCTATGTGTGCCATGATATAAGGTCTATGACTTCAGGAATCTTTGGAACTGGTAGAAGTATGAGTGCATCAATACCACATTCCCACTGTCATTCGCCTTTTACAAATGGCGTGGGGAGGCGCGTTGGGTGTAGCTGTACTCCCGACCCACACGGGGGAATGACAGTAAGACAGGGAAATATTCAAATATCACAATCATGAGCGAGGAAGAACTCTCGATAGTTACCATGATTGGTCAATGATAGAGTGTTACAAGTGGAAAGAGTAACATACAGTCGGATCCGCTCGATGACCCTCTCATCAACTTCCACCCTTGGTCGCTGGGCCTTCAGGGCCTGCTCCAGTAGCTCAGCCAGCGGCGAGGCAAGACAGCCAGAGAGGCTACTGGTAAGCATCGGGACAGGGTCAGGTCACTCCGAAACAACTGTGCGTCCAAACCAGCCTGGAAGATCGAGCCCACCCCACGAGCGATAACAACGCCCTGCTCACCAAACGCCTTAACCACCCTCAAGAACATTCGTGCACGTATCTACCACTCAAACAGGGAATTCGACACCTGCAGCTCACTGGCCTTCATTGGAATTGAAGAACATCATTTGAAGGCAATTTTTCTTGAATAAACGGTGGTATAGATACTCCCCCAACCCCCACTCTCCCTGTGTTTTCTCAAATTTCATAATTACCTTTGTTGAAGGCAAACATGGTCTCTTTTAAGAAAATGAAGAACTATGCAGTCAAGGTATGAGTTGAACGTGGCAGTCCATCAATCAAAGAGAAAGATGCCCGCACTCACACATTAATCCATGATGGATGCTTCCCGATCAGTATGCTCGTGACCTTCAGCCTCGTAGCCTGGCGGTATGACCTCGCTGTGTGCAGCTTTTCTATGGAATACTTTTGATGGAAGCATTGTCATTTCAGTGTATGTGTGAGTAGATGAGTAGATAAACATTATGAGCTGGATGGTTGAGTGAGCGAGCAAACGAGTGAGTGACAGTGACTGAGCGAGTGAGCAAGTTATTAAGTGACGCAGGGAGGGAAGGATGAAACAAGAAAGTCTGATTGGTTGCATCGCCGGGTAGTTGTCTGCCTGCCCGTCCGTCCGTCCAGTCAGTCAGTCAGTCAGTCAGTCAGTCAGTCAGTCCGTCCGTCCGTCCGTCCGTCAGTCAGTCAGTCAGTCAGTCAGTCAGTCAGTCAGTCAGTCCGTCCGTCCGTCCGTCCGTCCGTCAGTCCGTCAGTCCGTCAGTCCGTCAGTCCGTCAGCCGGTCAGTCGGTCAGTCAGTCAGTCGGTCAGTCGGTCAGTCGGCCAGCCGGCCAGTCGGCCAGCTGGTCAGTCGGTCAGTCGGACATCCGGACAGCCGGACAGCCGGACAGCAGGACAGCCGGACAGTCCGCCTGTCCGTCCGTGTCTGTCTCCCTGCTTGCCTGTCTGTCCGTTTGTCTGTCATCTTGCCTGCCAGCCAGCCCATTTGCCCGTTTGCCTGCGTGGTTGCCAGCTTTTCTACCTGATGGACCAAATCGCTTTCGATGATGAGAGACGCATTTTGCCGACTCCATACCTCCTTTCCTCCTTTCAGCCTCTCACAACAAACCCAACCGTGCAAACACTGGCATATTTACGGTCAGATAAAAATATTATAATATCAATATCATACGCAGTCCGTTTTTACCTCTTCGTCGATTAATCAACAAGACATATATGTTTCATCCATGCATCAGCCCGAGTGACAGTGTCTTTGGTGGCCACGTTGCATGTCTACACTGCACGCCTGACTGCGCACGTGATGGATGCTACACACCAGAGACCAGCAAGAACTCCCAGGAGACGAGTAGTGGTGCGTGTGTGTGTGTGTGTGTGTGTGTGTGTGTGTGTGTGTGTGTGTGTGTGTGTGTGTGTGTGTGTGTGTGTGTGTGTGTGTCTAATGACTTTTGCCCCGTGGCTGCGATGCTGGTGCCTGGGTCCAATGCATAGCTTGTGACTTACCGTTACTGCCGCCGAGTTCGATACTCACAGCGTCCTGCTTCTGACTCTGTGAGGCCTGGTCGAGCAGTGCGTCAACTGCCATTGGCTTTTGACAAAGAACGTTTTGTACTAGACTGGGAAGGATAGAACATGGTCAAACGACATCCAGGGATGTCATAAACACCAAAGCAACCACGTGCCACGTTCTGAGCAATAATTCAGATGCAAGGCAAGGGACACATTAGGGATGTGCCAAGCCCCATTACGGCCGCAGCTGGGAGCTGTTCGACACTGACGTGAGGTCTCGATTTCCTGGTAAGATATGGCACGGTAGTAAAAGGCTGTAGCTTTGGTTTCACACAGCGATTTATCGCTCACATCTGGGTCTCCAGCCGCTGTGAACTTCCCCCTGATCATTGGGCCGTTTGAGTAATCTTTTTATGACACCACCATGAAAGCCGACCAGAATAGTTGGCAACTATCGATGTCCGGTCCCTGAGATGCATGAAAGTCGACTTGGATCCGATTTCGAAGTTGCCAACTAAACTTTGTGACGTAGTAACTAACTAGGGTGAATCCCGGGAATCCCGTCTGAGTGCGCATGTGCAACCGTCTTTGGCTGTCGTCTGCATGTTGGTAGATAAAGCATTATGTGCGCATGCAAGTCCTCGTGAAACTCAACTGCAATTTCCAATATTTCATGGGAATGAAATATAAATATTTTGTATATTTCTCCATTATCGAACGAATCAGCTCGCACGTTTCCCTCCAAACTCGTGATATCCTGACGTATGTCGACACAAATTTCCTCATTCAAGAAAATAAAGCAATTTAATCTGAACAGTGTTTTCATAACACAGATGCAAATTAAATGTATCGTTTTCATGGCATCAGATAAAACTAGCTTTGTACACAATGTCAACAGTTGCCTCGTATTCCCATTTTTAGAATGTAGGAGCTTTCACCGCCTGTTAATGCATTCAACATACAACTTTGATTAAATTAATGTTGTTCATGACTTACATTTTCTTTGGATGGGTTTCTAGTGTCCCAAAATACAGCGTTTTCTGTGCGAACCGTAGACACGTCCGCCATTTATTTACGCAAGTAGTTGGCAACTGCGGATTTAGTCCACCTCTTGATGTTGTCAAAATATCGTCAACTACCGTCAGGTTTTATGCATTGCAGAATGTGACGTTTAGTCATCTTTCATGCATCAGAGCCCTGACGACAAACACAGTGACAGACAGACAGGACGCACACAGCCAGCTACCAGCACTAACTCCACACCCTATGAAATATTTCTACCCGATACTGGCTCAGGGCCGTGAATCAGAGCTGTCCTCACGGATGCCCATGTTTACTCCTGCATGGGGAGAAGCAATGTCAGTTGCCAGCGAGTCTCCAACTTTTGAACTGGAGACCGGATATGGCACCCGATATAGCACTGGCATTGATGTCTAAATGTTGTGCTATGAGAATCCGAGGAGTGGTTGCGAACGTGTATGAGTACGTGTGTGTGTGTGTGTGTGTGTGTGGGGGGGGGGGGGGGGGGGGGGTGTTTGTGTGTGTGTGTGCGCGCGCGCGCGCGCGCGTGTGTGTGTGTGTGTGTGTGTGTAGGTGTGTGTCAAAAGACAGGAAACAGGGAAAGAGGGGCAAGGATAAACTGAAAAGAGTCGAGAGACACAGGATCTTGCAAACAACCGATCAAGAAGGATTTTTCTTTTCTTTTCCAAAAGCAACTAAGCCATTCAGATAACTAGTTGGCCGTCAATAATCTTCTTCTGTGGAGTTCATGGCTTTCTCATTATAATTAGGTTAACGATAGGCAGAGGCTGAAACAGACGCTTGTATTTCATCAGACTGAGTATTGCCATGGAAACTGTCGAGAATAAATTATTATTAATCGAAGCTGCTTGAGGAAGCAATTCCGTGTTTGAGGAAAATGGAAAGATTCTGCTCGCAATGATTATTATCGGTGGGCTTGCTACATTCAACCGAGCTACAGGACGTGAAATTGCAGAAATTACGGTAGAATACATGTTTGAGAGGAACAGAAAGCAGTAACATCACGTTTACCGTTCATAGCATAACATGTATCATACACTTATCTGAAGGTACATACTTATTTGGACTGTTCTGTCGATATTATCGTGTTCATATGTTTTCTGCATAGTGTGACGTCATGATTTCCAACACGAGATGCAGCCTACCAATGGTGACCTGTCTGGCCCTGTTGTAGTCTCCTATGCAGAAAGCACAGAAGTCGGTTGTAGTCTCCTATGCAGAAAGCACAGAAGTCGGTTGTAGTTTCCTATGCAGAAAGCACAGAAGTCCGATGAAATGTAAGGTAGTAACCTCACTACAGGCAAAAGATACACGTCATGGTTCTAATGGCTGATAAAGAGCCACAAGGTGTAACTGGAAGAAAAGAACATTCTGTGTGTGGTTCGGAGGGGCCACTCAACAGCAGAAAGACAAGCTGGAGCGTGTCGTGCACGCTGCTGGCAGGATCATTGGCCGTGATCTGCCCTCCCTAGCCTCTATCTACGCCCAGCGCATAGTGCGCAAGTCCCGTAAGATTGTGGCGGACCCCTCCCACCCTGCTTGTTCCCTCTTCCAGCTCCTTCCCTCTGGCCGTCGTTTCAGGTCCCTCAAAACGCGCACATGCCGTTTTCAGAACTCGTTCTTCCCCACGGCGGTGACGGAGCTCAACGCTGTCCAGAACCTCCCCAGGCAGCTTTGCCGCCGCTGATCCTGTCGGCGGCGCGCACACACTTCTCCACATCTATGACAGTGCCACTTTCTCTTTTGTGCTTCCTCTGGGTTATATGGACTGCTACTGAGTGTGGTTGGGGGTGGGGGGAGGGGTGGGGGAGGGGGTGGGGGTGGGGAAGGGTTGGTCTTCTTGTAGCTTTCACTTGCGGGGTTGTTTTTGTATTGTTCTATTGTATTCTTTTGTGTGGTGACGGGGGGGGGGGGGGGGGGGGGGGGGGGGGTGGGGGGGTACGTCTTAGTGGTCTTGTCTCTGTTCATATGTATTACTTAGTGCCACTTAAAAGGGGGGTGGGTGGGTGGGTGTATCATCTTAGTTTGTTCCTCTTTTGTCAACAGTTCTTAAATAGTAACTTTAACTGTTCATTGTATATTGCCCCATTTACCAGTTAACCCTTTTGGTTTCAGGTGCAGTCTTATCTCTTGTCTGTGTGCAGCTGCGTGTGTGTCGTGAGTGAGGTACATCGGGAAATGTCCATGTTTTTTGCATAAACGGCGTGTTAGGGTGTGTAAGCGATGCGTGTGTTTGGCTTTTTGTTTTGTTTCTTTTAGCCTTTCATCACTTAGTTTTCCTCGTGCTCGTTTTCTAAATGATGTCACTTGGCGCAATAAATTACTGTGTACTGTGTACTGTGTGTACTGTGTTTAATGATAGACTGAAACGTTTCATGCAAAGTCCTTAATCATTAGTCAGTCGGTGAGTCAGTGAGTCAGTCAGAGTGAGTCAGTCAGTACAGTCAGTCCAGTCAGTCCGTCAGTCCAGTCAGTCCAGTCAGTCCGTCAGTCCCGTCAGTCCGTCAGTCCGTCAGTCCATCAGTCCGTCAGTCCAGTCAGTCCAGTCAGTCCAGTCAGTCCAGTCAGTCCAGTCAGTCCAGTCAGTCCGTCAGTCCAGCCAGTCCAGTCAGTCCAGTCAGTCCAGTCAGTCCAGTCAGTCCGTCAGTCCCGTCAGTCCGTCAGTCCAGCCAGTCCAGTCAGTCCGTCAGTCCAGCCAGTCCAGTCAGTCCAGTCAGTCCAGTCAGTCCGTCAGTCCCGTCAGTCCGTCAGTCCAGTCAGTCAGTCAGCCCAGCCAGTCCAGTCAGTCCAGTCAGTCCAGTCAGTCTAGTCAGTCCAGTCAGTCCGTCAGTCCCGTCAGTCCGTCAGTCCAGCCATTTCAGTCAGTCCAGTCAGTCCGTCAGTCCCGTCAGTCCGTCAGTCCATCAGTCCGTCAGTCCAGTCAGTCCGTCAGTCCAGCCAGTCCAGCCAGTCCAGTCAGTCCAGTCAGTCCAATCAGTCAATCAGTCAATCAGCCAATCAGTAGTCGGTCTTCCAGGGTGGACTGACGAAAGACTTCATCCAAAATGTTGGTTTCATGTGCAGCACTTTTCACATCCGAGCAACACATTGTCGTCCGTCCTTGTCTGGCAATTCTCGCCTGTTAACACGTAAACGTCATCTAGCCTCAGGCATCCATATTTCTCAACAAATGTTGGCACCGATACTGATGCACGCGAATCAGTTGACCAGCTGTTGTTGATATCTCCTGTGTCTCTACAAGGATTCCGGTCCTTCAGAGCAATCTTTTTGGCATGCCTTTTTGACTGTTCTTGAATCTCTGGTCCTGGTCGTATTCTTTTGAATTTCGCTTGTGATCATTAACGAAAACAAGCGTCAAAAGTTATTCAGCTTTTCTTGACAGCTCCATATTAAAGAGCTCGTTTTTAGCATTATTAATAAACATAGTGAACAAGGTGGAATGTTGAGAATGCTCCTTTTAGGGCGATATTTTAATTTTTGGGCACGACGTATTTATAAACCTTTTAACATGTTTACTAGATCACCAGCTCCTGGCAGCCCCATAACCAGTAGTCTCCTCTACCGCATGAGTGCATTGTCAGCTCCTCAACCTCTACTCGCCATTGAAACTCAGTCTTGTGACGTGCGGATTTAGGCGAGCAAGGTGTGGCGTTTGTTTATGTGCGAGGCGCAGTCCCATGATTCAATGCCCGGGACGAGAGGAATCTGGATTATTTCTTGCTTCTTATTATCACTGAAAACTCATGAGTAAAGATACATACAATCATACATGGCTTAGCGTTCGGACTACTTTGCTGGGAATCTGCGCGAAAGCTGTTCAGCCTGGTTTGTTGTGCATGACCACATTCTGTGTTCTTGTCTGGTTGTTTCTTTGTTTTGTCTAAGCGTTCTCTTCTGACGGTTCACCTGGAAGCCACTCGGAAGACCTAGTAATGTTGAGACCTTCTCATCGGATAAGCTTTGTCTCTTGATGGACGTAACATTCGAGATACCGTGCTTCAACCAGACAAGTAGAATTGAAGTATTCATTGTGTGGAACAGCTCTCCAGGGAATCATCCAGCGCTCAACAAAACCTTCAACGATCAAGCTTTCACAGGTTGCACGCCCCGTTGGGGATTTCAATCGGGCTCCGACAAGGATGACGCAAGGCTTACTTAGCGCTATAATCTTTGGCGCTATGCCCGTGAAATTACGCTTTCCACGACTCTGTCTCCATTCCCTCATTCCCAGTAAATGGACCCAACGCCAGTGTGAGTGCCCTGGGAGCACTCAAAGCTCATCATCTCCTTTGATACTGTCGGCTTGTTGTGAAGGTGGATACAAAGCTTTCCCACACTTGGGTCATAGTCCCAGGCGCCCGTCAGTCGTCAGGCACACTGTGCGATGGTGCAGAATATAGTGTGATAAGTGATAGGTATTGAAACCAATAGCGTTGGCTTTCAGAGATAACGAGGAAGACGGGACTGACGTCATTTTCTGTATTACGTCATTCGGGGAGTGGAAGAACTTTGGAGGGGAGAATTTTGGTCTCGGGCCAGTTTGGGAAGTTGAAAGACAACTTCGAGAGATTCCCTGTTTCCTGGGGGCTTGGTCTCATGACCCTTGGTGCCCCGAGGATTGTTGACGTGGTCAGAGGAGGCTGAACGCTTTCTACACATGGCTGACCGCTAGTCAGTCGGTACCACTCCCTGATGAGAAACGGACATGCTCGACTACCTTCCGTTGCCTGGACGGTTGGTGGTGGTGTTTCCATGGAAGCGGTGGAGGAAGAGAAAGCCTTCTTGCCACCAGAATGAACAACACCGTGGTCTCTCCCTCTTGGTCCCGAAGATCTCCTGCCCAAGGCTACAGAACCAGTGATGAGTAGAAATGAAACCTGTTTCTCCCTCTGTCCCCTGTGTCTCATAAACATCGGATGAACTTTGACAAAGAATGAACACTCTCAGTCTGATGCTAAGAACTCTGCGTACCAACATCATTGAACTCTCTCCTTTATTCGTCGTAATGAAGATGAACAATTATCAGGCTTTTATTCATGAAGATGAACAATTATAGGGCTTTAATTAATACTTGATACTGGCTGGTCATTTTTAAATTCTGATAATTCATGAAGAAGTACTTTAGTTTGATGTTGCATGTTTTGCCTGAAGATTCGGGTAATCCGTTTTCAATAGAAATTTGATATTCATTCCACCTCCGTGTCTTTATTGAGAGTTAGTCTATCTCTAAAATAGACAACAATGTTGTAACCCCCTTGGGTTGTAACAATAGACAGAAGAAAGCCCCTCCACCTTACATGTCCCTTATACTCTGTGGACTGTCCCCTGGTTGCCTTCTATGCTACCTTCGTTCCCATTGCCTTGTGAAGACCTTCTCGCAGACGAATCAAAGGAACTAAGGCCTAGGTGCGGTAACGATGAGCCAGACAATTCACAACTATTAAAATATAACATGTGAGTATTGGTGTCAATATGCTCGTATTTTCATGATACATTCCTTTTCCAACGGTATGAACACATAGTCGAAACTCAGGAGGGAATAAACATATCTTCCTCGTCTCCTCCCCTCCCCCCCCCCCCCCCCCAATAAATAAATTATTGAATCAGTGTAAGTGCAGTATCTATCCATAAAAGGTAAAGAACATACATTCAAGTGCAAGCACCATCTCCACTCCCCATAAGAGGGTTAATTGCACTACACTGTGCGATCGCTGCCCTCACGGGTTCCCCGTTTTACTCCTGGGTGGGGAGAGGCAATGAGAGTAAAGCACCTGCCCGAGGGAGGACGTTACTTTACGACCCGCGCAGTTTCGAACGTGTCTAACGCTTCCCGCGTCACTCTGAATGTGGCTAGCAACTGAACGCTTGGTACGGTCGCTGGCAACACTGACACTGACAGGCTAGGCTAGCTTGTACACATTTCCACTGCAGCTTGACTCGCGCAGAGGCGAGTCTATGCATTAAGGTTACCCTGCTCTCTGCATAACTCAGGCAACATCGCCATCTCGTTCTTGCTCAGCGTCGATGCCGGAATGAAATTCTTATTTGTTGACATCAGAGCAGCATCAGTAAAACGCGCAGCAGTTGGAAGATATCTTGATGGTTCCAGCAACTCAACGCAAACTATGACAGTTTCTGTTAGAATCCACATGCGGTTGCGCGGCTTGGCAGCATCGTTGACTACACGTGTTGAAGGCGATGAGGACTGCACACGCACCATCTGTGGAGAGCGTCAGTGTGGAACGTGTGGAATCGCCTCTTGTACAACGGGCTTAACGGTAGCCGCAAGCCGCAGCGGGAGAGCGCTCCAACCAATGGAAGAGAGCTCCTTCGCTTCCTTTCCATGCAAAACACCGCCTGTTGTGTGAAACAGAAAGGCAGCTGAGGCTTCCCAGACAATGAGAGACTGCGTCAATTTAGCGAACGCAGTATTCTCGTTTTTCCTGGCCAAATTAGACTCCCTACTCGCATTGCTCTAAAAAAGAACCCTCAGCTATTAGTCATCCGCTGTTGCTCGGCGTCGCCCCAGCAACCGTAAATGGCGGACATCTTTGTAATCTGCTTTTTCTAAAGGCCGTTCTTAACCAGGCAATCTCTCCGTTCACGAACTACGGTTCCTTCGTATGTATGTCAATAATCCTCAAACTGACTTTTGCATGCAAGCAGAGGAAAAACAAATTGCGGTTTGTGCGCCCGGCCAGAGGGGATGTGCCGGGAAAACTACGTACACATCAAATCTGTCAAAGCTTTGCGTTCACTTTCCTAACCCATAATGTATGAGAGGGAAGTAACGTCTTGCTATGTGAGTAAGTGTCACTACTTAGGGATGCATGAGTCGAAAATGGTGGTTCCTTCACAAGTAACGATGTAGTAGAACAACCCAATTCTACTACAGCCACGACCCATGAGTACAGCTGTAGTGACAGCGAGTTTAGCCGCCACTGTTGTCTTCTGTTCGCTCAGAAAACGCTGGTTTTTTGGGGGAGGGGCCGCTATTGCGGAGGGCCGCTATTGCGGGATTTTTTTCAACAAAAGTTCTTCAGGCAATTTTGATTCTTTTGTCCTAAAACGCCTAAAAAACCATAATATTTTTGTTACTTTTTTTCTTTTGAACTTAGAAATGTTATCGTTTTTTCTATTGCGGGGGGCCGCTATTGCGGGATTTTTTAAACAAACGTTCTTAGGCCATTTTGATTCTTTTGTCCTAAAACGCATAAAAAACCATAAAATGTATGTTACTTTTATTTTTCGGGTATTTTTCTATTGCGGGGGGCCGCTATTGCGGGATTTTTTTAATCAAAAGTTTTTAAGTCCATTTTGATTATTTTGTTCTAAAACGCATAAAAAACCATAAAATTTTTGTTACTTAGAAGAAAAAAAACTGAAATTTATTCGAGTTAGGGCTCAGG
>JAWQFJ010001336.1:267733-278853 GCA_034096865.1 Theodoxus fluviatilis
ATATTGGTAGATAGGTAATATTTTCACCAATATTTTCATACAAGAAAATGTTTTCAACAATCTGGAGTGAAAAGCTATCACTTCCTTCCTGTTATAAAACTGAAACCCTGTAGGGGACTAAAAAAACATTTTGAGGACCTCAGAAATGACTCCTGGATGTACATATCACATTGATGATATGTCTGCTGATGTGCAGAGCATTCACTTAACCCTTTCACCCCCACAGTGCCAGTTGCCACCATAAATTCCTGCACTTGAGGTTCTTCCTCATTTTGAACAGACTCCCCTAGGTTGGGAGATGAAGGCTTAATGTACAGAGTTGTTCTCCCAAGTTCGTGACGGATGGGATGCTCTATTAAAGTTTCTTATAACCAGCTATTTTTTAGTTTTAGGCAAAGAAACATTGCATCAGGAGGTTGTACATATGTCCAAGAAACACCATGAGCAGTGGGATTTGATGAAAGTAAAGTTTGTGCATGTTAGAGTAATAAGTAATGTAAAATTGCCGTCCAAATGGCAGCCAAAAAGTGGAACGGCTGACCCAACACGCTCCACAAACTATCTGCAGCAAAGCTTTTCCCAGCAAGAAAACCGCGATGTCACAATAACTGTACGTGAAAATCAACTTCAAAGACAGGGTAATGCACGCTTCCTGCGAGGTCACAAGTGGACTTGCTTTTTTCACAAGCCCCTTCCTCCCAAACGCATTCAACACACACCGCTAGGTTTTAAAATCGAAAGTACCTATTCAGTAGATCAAACTCATACAGAAAACATTATCATTTTGTGTGCGATGTAATAAAAAAAAATTTCCTTCAATAAAGTCACAGATAAAGCGTGTGTTACCTACAGTGGCCAGTAACAGCATTTCGCCGTCACAGATATATCTTGTTCAGTATCTGTTACGTAACAACTATATATATCCAGCTCTCATCTTGTCACATGAAAGGTGCTTGCCATTTACTTTAGTGACAGGTATTTGTTTACTCCAAACTCATTTGCATTTCAGAATTACAGGTTCTAAGAAGTCACGGTGTAATGGTGTTACCTTTCGGGCAGGGGTATACTTAATGACAGAATGGATAAGAATAGCAAGATGGGACATTAAAGTATGGAAGAGCAGTTCTGGAAAGCAGAAGAACCGATTGTGTACTGTACATACCTCAGGGCATTGTCCTTGTGTTTGATTAGGAGAGACAATCACATTGGTGGTGACAAAAAATGCATCATTTTCCTGCAAAACAAAAAATGACATGTTCTCATTTCAATTTTAAAAATTGATCAAATCAACTTCTTTAACTACAGATTCAAATGTATCAATCCATACACACACCAGATACATTCAATAGGTAATTTAGCATCCAACACTTGCCCATAATAATGCGTTGAGTCTTTCAACTAAACTGGTTCATCTTCCTTGCCAAGGAGTGTTGTTGGCATTTGAGACATTATCATGTGATATGGAGACAGATGCTTAAACAAAAGGTACAGAATATCACTGCCTTCAGCTTTTCTCCTATATGTATATATGCAGTGTGTTAATTAACTTGCACGTGTTGTAGACTTTTCATCTGCAGGTATATAATGCAGATTAAACAGAGAGCAAAAGCAGTTAAGGAAACTCCAAAAAGGCAAAAATACAACCATATAGTGTCACTCAAACAGAATTAGGATGTATTCAAACAAGGAACTGGGGTTCATTAATCCACTTGTTATACTGTTGCCAATACATTGTTCATAATGGCAGCAGTGCTAGAACCACAGTCAGGAAATAACTGCTTTCTAGGCAACACTCTAAGAAGAGGTTCTTGATGCTGTTTTGTTTCCACAAGTTTCACAATGATCAATATGGTAATTTTCACTACATTTAATAGTTTTAACTACTAATTTCACAAAGTACTAACATTCACTCAGTCATGCTGCAGTTCTCTATGTGTATAGATCTCATGTCAATAACCAATAGACCTTAAATCAGGAAACAATCAAAATTACACTGAAGTATGGAGATATGTCTGTATAACATTTCAAGCATCAGACTATTTCATACACACACACATGCACACACACACACACACACACACACACACACACACACACACACTCGCACACGGGCGAGCGCGCACACATTTGATTTCAAATCAACTCACAACAGAAATACACGAAAGTGCATTACCATTGCAGGTACCACATAGTCAGTGACATCCCAGATTCGAGCCCCAATGTTTGGGTCACTTGTATTGGTGAAAGCCACACCCTTCAGTTTGATGGTGACAGCACTCTGAACGTTGTCAAAGTCCTGGTACCCCTTTTCAAAAATAATGACATCCCTACGAAAACAAAAGAAAGAAAAAAAAGTTACATAACATGACAGATCAAGCAATTCCAGTAAATATGATAAAATGATCCTTTTCAAAGTTGTCTTTTTTATCGATTCCACAAAATGCACTACAAGTAATACAACACCATTATTGCAGTAATTAGCCCTTTATCATAGGACACCTCTTCATCATATGAAAAGGGGTTTAATTTCTTTTAATGTTGACAACTTTCTAAAGTGACAGGGTGGTGGAAGGCATGAGGCTTAGTTAAAAGGATACAAGTGGGTGCCTAAAAGGTTTGAACCCCACATTTTTCCTCATGTGCAAAATACTCCACTTTTGGCAGCAAAAGGTACATCAAATGATCAAGTCAGATTATAAAATGTTGTGTTATTACTACCATAAAAAATACAAAACTATAAGAATAACTTGCATTGGTGCAATAATGACAGCAGGCAATGAGTGTAAAAAATTCTCAGCAATGGGGGTCAAATATGTGTTTTTGTCATTTTACGACAGCATTGAATGTGAGTGGGCATCCAAAGTCTAGAAAAGACCGATGATTTCAGAATGAAGTAGTATGCACCAGCTATATACTATGCTCTGGGAGATTTTAATCTTTGATCCAATCAATGCAGAATCGGTGCTTTTCAGACCACACAGAAAGGTGAGCATGTGTATAAAACTGAATTATAACCACTTTTCAAAACTCGGAGATGCCAGAAAAATGGTCCCAGAAGCAAGACATAGCTATAACTCAATATTTAAAAAAATAAAGTCAGACCCTTTATCTGCATTTTCTGGCATTTCACTCCAGTGACTTTGTTTATCTTTTCCCTGATCAGATGACATTTGTGTGCCCTAAAGTTTTTGTCTCTGTTGTTCAGTGTTGCATGCATGGAATTACTCACTTATTGCCTTTACATTAATTAGCTACTTAATTTAAGGCATCTTATTTCAGGTAACCTCTGACAGTGACCAAAGAAGGCCAAATATGAAATTGTTAGTTAGGCACACACAAAATTAGTTGTGGCTATGGTATCAAGGCCAGAAAAAATAGAGACAGTTGGTGACAGCCTGAACTTGTTATGTTACTTTTATCTTTTTAAAATTGAAGATGCCAGGTTGAATTTAAATTACAATTTCATTGAAAAGACTGATTTAAAAATTCAAATAGGAAGATGGGACAGCACACAATTGATAGATAACCATCGATTACTTCCCCTTTTTTCTTTATCTTTTTTGGGATGATAGAAAAAACAAGTTTAGGGTCGGCAGAAAAAATATGGTTGTTCAAGTTATCAATATCATAACCACAACTTTTTTTACTTAGGCCATAGGCATTGATCAAATTTCTTAACCAGTGGAGGAAACTATGAGAAAGATCCATGAATGTATACATGTTACTGTATGCTGTTTATGGGGAGTCTGCCCCTTTACTCGCCGTTGTCAAATGCTGGGCTCAGGAATTCAAGGGAGACAAAGAGAACCTAGGGGATAACCTCCATCTTGATATGCTATGTTGTGAACAGGAGTTTTCCAGAAAAAACCTATTCAGAAAGCACACAAATCATCCTGTTACTGTTAGACACACACATATCTACTGCTGAGGTAGGAGAGACAAGAGGCTTGTCATAAGATGTATTGAGGATATCCTACAGGAACATTTGCTTGTGTTTAAGTTCATGCACAAAGAATAATAAAAATGATGACGGATGAAATGAAGATGACCACAGTGACCATCTTAAAGGCTATTTTACTTAGTTTTGTTTGAATCCACAAAGCTTCCATTCTCATGGTATGAATCCTGGTTGTATTGCAACCTCATTAACAAACTTGATTCCTTTGAATGGAAATGTCAAGAAGGAAGATGTTCAACTGCCCAGTAATGACTGGTACTTATCATGCAGAGATGCTGCATTGATTGCACCAGCTGGACAAGAATGAAGAAATTACATCCATTTTCTGCTCACCAACAGGATATTACTCCAATCTACACTAGCCAAGTTGTTCACTTGTGGCTATTTTCAAGAAGTGTAAACTAAGAATTCTTGCCCTACCCTGCCTCTTCACTATATTAGGCTCAAAGCAATTTCCCATCTGTTAGGAAATCTGAAGAAACATGTGCAAGTAAGGATATCTGAGGATGATTCTGATCTCACTGACTGAGGCTCTAAAGGGTTAGTTTTAGGGTCAAGATGTTATTTTTGAGAATTGGCAATGCAGATTCTCCCAAGAAGTGAGAAAGGGTATCACACTGATGTGGGATTATGAGGGATTACAAGGGAAAATGAGACCTTCAGGGGGCCTATTGACCACTCTAACACTGAGGCTCAAGACTTCTTGACATCCCCAAAAAGAAATTTGACAATACAAATTAGACAAATAAAACCCACCGACGCACGGGTACACATGAGGCATCCGCTCGTGCTACTGGTTGGATGTACACCTCCACAATAAGGATAGCACACTCAAGGGAGTAGCGAGATTACATCGTCTCTGTCTCTGTCTCTCTCTCTCTCTCTCTCTCTCTCTCACGCACGCACGCACACTCACACACACACACACACACACACACACACACACACACACACACGGAAGTGTGCGAGGACGTCCAGTGTTCACATCCACATGTATGCACACGTTTGCACGCAGGAAAACGATCCGGCCGCAATTTCGCAAAGGATGAAAATGAAAGCATGCACCGTAGCCACCGTTCGAAGAGGCAGGTAACTAAGCATTGATATATTTTTCTCCGTAAAGTCTACAGGTACTTTCAAGATGTTGCCATGCATTATTCGTAGTGTAACTGAACGTACGTGAGCGCAGCTCTCAGTCCGACGAGAAGTGAAACCCTTGGACTTGAAGCGGCTCACTGTGACTCTCCCAGGTCTGAAGGCATAATGAAACCGCGACTCACCCAATGATGTAGCCTATAATGCAGAGCTGGATGAATCTGTTGCAAGCTCCCACTTTCTTGCTTTGAATATGAACTATTCTAGGCGTCTCATACTCGAAGAATACTCCTATAGCTGTCCGAATCCACGAGCGTCCCATGTTGTCTACATGACTCCTCACGGGTAAGGGACTCTTCTGTGAATGAGATTATAAAAAATAGTTGGGGACAACGACCATTTCAGCGTTACTAAGGCTTGTTCAGGATGGATGGATGGATGGAGTTTAAGGGCCTATCAGCCTTGTAGGCTATATAAGGCCACAACATTAAGAAACACCCATCTTTAACAAAGAATTAAAACTCTTCTCAACAGTGAGTTCTTATACAGTCCATCTAACCAGTGACATGAATCAATTAAATCGAGTCTCACTGCTTGTTCAGGAGTACGAAGCGCTGCATGAGACACGCGGCTTAGGACAGAGAACAACGGAAGCCGGCTCCGGGGGAGCCGAAATAACTTTTTGCACGCTACGTATTGTGTTAAATGAATATAAACAACACAACTGCCATAAAAACTCTTACAGCACCTAATGTGTCGTGTGTCTGGATAAATTCCATGCAAAGATAACGTGCAAAAGCGTAAAATAGCAGAAAGGGAGTGCCGGAGCCGGCTAGTGGATACTCGCTCAGCAGCTGGGGCATCAGGCTCCTGGGCTTTCAGGGCAAGCTTCTTGTGTTTCTTGTGAACAATGTTGAAAACTATAATTATATGTTTACATTTTTTTCAAAAGCAAAAAAAAAAGAAAATAAAAATTAAATAAAAACATAACAGGCAATAAAACGTTTGGCACAAATGTCAATTATCATCTCCATAACAAGAAAAGACAGCCACTGTCAAGGGGATAAATCATCAATCTCTGCATCAACAACATCAAACTGCCATCAATCAACAATTATCATATATTATGCATTAAAACTTTATTTATACAAACAGCTGTGCAATATTCTTTCATTATCAAAACTGCAGCATGATGCCCTGAAATATTGAGCAGTGGCATGACATTGATAAATTGTTGGAGAGGTAGGCAAGAAAAATCAATATGGAAACCATGCGATGTCAATCTTATGACTTTATTCATCACGGCTGTGCAGGTTCCATGTGGGAGAGAGACATCAAGGAAACATGGCTGTGCATATTCCATATGGGAGAGTGATATCAAGGAAACATGGCTGTGTATGTTCCATATGGGAGAGTGATATCAAGGAAACATGGCTGTGCATGTTCCATATGGGAGAGTGACATCAAGGAAACATGGCCATGCATGTTCCATATGGGAGAGTGATATCAAGGAAACATGGCTGTGCATGTTCCATATGGGAGAGTGACATCAAGGAAACATGGCCGTGTATGTTCCATATGGGAGAGTGACATCAAGGAAACATGGCTGTGTATGTTTCATATGGGAGAGTGATATCAAGGAAACATGGCTGTGTATGTCCCATATGAGAGTGACATCAAAGAAACATGGCTGTGCATGTTCCATATGGGAGAGTGACATCAAGGAAACATGGCTGTGTATGTTCCATATGGGAGAGTGACATCAAGGAAACATGGCTGTGCATGTTCCATATGGGAGAGTGACATCAAGGAAACATGGCTGTGCATGTTCCATATGGGAGAGTGATATCAAGGAAACATGGCTGTGTATGTTCCATATGGGAGAGTGACATCAAAGAAACATAGCTGTGCATGTTCCATATGGGAGAGTGATATCAAGGAAACATGTACCAGACCTGGGTACCCCAAATTTTGCCTCAGCATACTCACTGGTTCAGATATGCGTATTTTTATAAAACTGTGCGTATTTTTTGCGCAGACCGACAATTTAAAAAATGCAGCTTTTGGTTTGCATACAAAGAGGCAATGCAAGTGAAGAGTTACCTCCCCCTTGACCGCTGAATCCGGCTGTTTAGTTGAAGCGAAACTATGTATCTCTACAGGAGGACACTGGTCACATAGGCATCTCGCAGCCGCCTGAACTGATTTTGGCGAGAGAGAGAGAGAGAGAGAGAGAGAGAGAGAGAGAGAGAGAGAGAGAGAGAGAGAGAGAGAGAGAGAGAGAGAGAGAGAGAGAGACAGAGAGAGAGAGAGAGAGAGAGAGAGAGAGAGAGAGAGAGAGAGAGAGAGAGAGACAGAGAGAGAGAGACAGAGAGAGAGAGTGACAGAGAGAGAGAGAGAGACACAGAGAGAGAGAGTGACAGAGAGAGAGAGAGAGAGAGAGAGAGAGACAGAGAGACACAGAGAGAGAGAGAGACAGGGAGAGAGAGAGATAGAGAGAGAGAGACAGAGAGAAAGAGACAGAGAGAGAGAGAGACAGCGAGAGAGAGACAGAGAGAGAGAGACAGAGTTAGAGAGAGAGAGAGATGGAGTGAAACAGAGAGGTGTGAGGTATCCTCCCTGCAAATGTTATTTTAAGATTGCCTGACCCACTTCTTACCCCAGCATCCTGTAGCAGTGGGGCTCAACTAAACAGCCCTCTGGGAACAGCAGTGCAGTCACAACAGTGTTGTCAACACATGGTACACAAATGTCCGATGAAGAGCTCTTGTCAAAACAAAACTCGAACAGTACAGACTGCTTCCAGCCTCAGGAAAATTAAGTTGTGGATTGGGGAGGGGGGGGGGGGGGGGGGGGAGAAACCTTTTGATTTCACGATTGATTGTCGTATATTTCGATTTCACCATTGTCATATTTTTTCCACACAAGTTGTAGTAGTGGTATTTTCAATAGTTTGGCGTAAAAAAATACGCCAAAATCGTATAGGTAAACAAGTCCAGTGTGGCTACATCACTGAATTTGGCTCTAGGGTAGAAAGATACTGGACATGACTGGGCTACTGAGTGGGCTTTAGTTGTCTCGTCCATCCATCATGACCTTTGGTTCTTCGGTAGTTGCTGGAGAAACTTTGGAGGGTCCTCCATTTCCGACCCATTGCTCAGCTGATTTCTGGCTCCACTGTAGCTTTAGGGAGGGCATTTCAACGTCCTGCATTTCCGACCCACCCCTCAACTGCTCCATCCATGATTTCTGGCTCCGCTGTAGCTGTAGGGAGGGCATGTACACGTCTTTCGTTTCCGACCCACCCCTCGGCTGGTCCATCAATGATTTCTGGCTCCACTGTAGCTATTGGGAGGGCATTTTCACGTCCTCCATTTCTGACCCACCCCTCAGCTGGTCCATCAATGATTTCTGGCTCCACTGTAGCTATTGGGAGGGCATTTTCACGTCCTCCATTTCTGACCCACCCCTCGGCTGGTCCATCCATGATTTCTGGCTCCGCTGTAGCTGTAAGCAGAACATATTCGGAAGTTATGAAAGATGACTCTGAGTGCTGTTCAGGAGCAGTCGTTGGTTGCGTTTCCTCCTCTGGTGATTCTGGAATGGTCAGCGGATCCTCTTCCGGCTCCTCATGGTCGTAATTAATCATCTCCCGCCATTTTGTTTTTGTCTAACCTCACAGCCCCTGTCTCAGAGTAGGCCGCATACCCCGCGTACTGGGGGTTGCCCTGCTGGTCTACGGGCGGATCCATGCGGACGGCGGGCATACCAGAGAGATAACGGGACAGAGCACACATCATCACCACCAGGATCAAGACGTGGGCTGGGCGGATCTTCCACAACTCCATGATGGAGACGGGGGTTGAATCGACAGCCCCAAGTTTTTAAGGAATCGGCTGTGGTTGTTGTTGTTGTCTTTCGTCTAACTCTAACGCATTCTGTCCGCTTCGGCAGTGAATAATTCTCTTGAGCTGAGAAGACAGACGCAGGTCGTGTTTTGCGGGGTCAAGCTCTCAGAACTCAACTGGTCACTTTTGCCGTGCGCTTGCCGTGGATCAGCACTCTGCGAGTCTGAGCAGCAGTGGATTTGAGGGCAGATATTGCGGCAGAGGAAACAGACGGCGTAAACAGATCCTGGGTCTCTTATATGGCGAAAACAAGAACAGCACGAAGTCTGTTGACGGCTATCAGACAAGCCATGAATATCACCTCCACCCGTGTATCAGCCTTGTGTCAAGCTGAGGCCCCTACATCCCGCATGTGCTGCCACCTGTTGTCCCGTTGAGCGAGTATAGTTCCTGTTCCAGAGCACATTATGAATAGATCTGCACTTTTGTTTTATACACTTGTCATTAACCCCTACTCATCTTGTGGCCTTTATCTCAAAGTATTTGTCTAATGCTTCCGTTCGTTCAGTCGTTTCAACCTCCACCCTCCACCTTCACTCCTTCCCCACACCTCCTTTCTCCCTTTCCCTCTATCTCTATCTCTGTCTGCCTGCCTGCACGTGTGTGCGTGTGCGTGCGCGTGTGTGTAGCGTGCGTGCGTGTGTCTGTCCGTCTGTCGAGTTTGTTTGTGGAGTCTGTCTGCCCGTGTGTGTGTGTGTCTGCCTACCTGTCTGTCCGTCCGTCCGTCTGTGTGACTGTCTGTGTGTCTGTCTGTCTGCCTGTCTGTCTGTCTTTGAGTGTGTCCTGTCTGTGAATGTGTTCTGTCTGTGAATGTGTTCTGTCTGTTCTCTCTCTTTCTGTTCCCCAGATAGCAAGCAAACGTTGGGCCAACGTAGTACCAACGTATGCACCTACCGTTGGCCAACGTTGGCGAGACAACGTTGGCCCAACGTAAAGTTGCACCCATGGAATTACGTTGGGCCAACGTGATGAGCCAACGTTAAGCCAACGTTAAGCCAACGTTGCGCCAACGCTGAGCCAACGTGATGGGCCAACGTTGAGCCAACGTAATGTGCCAACGTGATGTGGCAACGCTTGGGCCCACATGATGGGCCAATATTTCCTGCCCTTTTCTATGGCAACTTTGGCAAGCATGCATCTTTTCATATCATTTTTAGCTAGCATGCAAGTGTATGCATAGAGAGGCAGCAGATGAACAAAGCAAAATCACAACAAAATGGGTTTTGACATTTGTTACACGTTTAATTAATGGACGTTGAACTGGAGTAACACAAATTATTACATTTGAAAAAAATTCATCTAAGTGCTAAAGTTTACATGTAGCATTGTAGGTAAGAAAAAATGTGAATCCTGCATCAGTTCTGATCTTTGCAGAGCCACCGTCAATTCAGCAAAAACATGTAAATAAGCTAATTTACATTCAGTCATCAAATTCTAGTCAGTCACTCATTCCTCTCTCATCTCCTTTGTAGAAAGTTTAAGGTGTTTGTGGAGACTGCTAGATATGGTCACTTTTAGTGGTTCACTACCCCATTCTGGTCACATTTCATAAGGGTCAAAATGACCTTGACCTTGATGATATGTGGCCAAATGTGTCTCATGAATAAAGTATAACATGTGCCCCACATAATTATTAAGTTTGAAACAGTTATCTTCCATAGTTCAGGGTCAAGGTCACTTCAAAATATGTATACAATCCAACTTTGAAGAGCTCCTATGACCTTGAAGCAAGGTCAACCAAACTGGTGTCAAAAGATAGGGATTACTTTGCCCTATATACCATACACAGGTGAGGTATCCAATCTAAAAAACTTTAGAGAAAATTGAGAAAATGTGAAAAATGGCTGTTTTTAGACAACATTATGGCCCCTGCGACCTTGACCTTGAAGCAAGGTCAAGTCACTGTGTATGTTTTTTGACGCCTTGTCATCATACACCATCATGCCAAATTGGGTGTTGATAAACTTAATAGTCTCCAAGAAAAATCCAACGTTAAAGTTTTAAATGGATGCCCGGATGCCCGGACGGATGAAACGGGTGAGTACATAGACTCACTTTTGCTTCGCATATGAGTCAAAAATGAGATAAAACAGGTCCCAGGTAAAATACAAGTATTTTAGATTAACATATACATTCCTGTAACAGAAGTAGAAAAGGAA
>JAWQFJ010001337.1:0-7500 GCA_034096865.1 Theodoxus fluviatilis
GACTTAATAGTCTCCGAGAAAAATCCAACGTTAAAGTTTTTTACGCCCAGACGGACGGACGGACGGACGGACGGACGACACGGCTGAGTACATAGACTCACTTTTGCTTCGCATGTGAGTCAAAATACTGCAGATGCTTTCTGGCACTCTGATCAAAGCATTCTGAAAAATCCTGAAGCATGCCAGCATGGCATACTACACCAGTGTTTTCCGTTCGCCAAAGTGCGGAACTCGTACTAGCAGGAGTTCTGTGACAATAAAGGCCATAGACACCATTCCAGGGCTCCATGCAAAGCGATGCATACATCCAGGGGTCATGCTCAAGGTCACTGGATGAAGGTGAAGGGTCAAGGCTAACTATCTACTCACATTCTTTGCCTCCTCTGGCACCTCAGCCAGTCCAGGGAAAAGCACCATCTTTCCAGAAGGCGGGAAAGTAGAGGGCATGCGTAGTTGTACAGGACTGATCTTCTCAACTATCTTTCACTTTGCTTTTCAAACGTAATGGTAAACTTACCTGTGTGAGCATGATTATTTGTTCATAAGACAGGAAAGTAGAAGGCTGTGCAGAACCCATCTTTACTGCCATCTATCCCTTTGCTTCTCAAACCTATCAGTTAACTTACCTGTGCATGTGCCATTATCTTTTCATGCAACATGAACGTACAGGGCAAGACAATGGCAGAAAACCTTCACAACCATCTATCACTTTGCTTCTCAAACCTACACACACTCATGATGGGTTAGTGTAGGTCCTCTGTTACTGGTAAAGAATGATGTATGTTATCACTTAAGTCCCTGAAGAGCCTTTCTCCACCCTTGACGACATTCTTGTTCCACCCTTTCTCCGTCCATCTTAGGCTACATTTTATAGGTATACTCTTACGCCCATTTAATGTAGACAGTTTAATGACCGGTCTAGCGAAGAAGCTATGAAAAGAAGCCTAAGATCGGCGGAGATGGGCGGATAGGAATATCAGCCAAGGGAGGAGAAAGGTGCAACAGGGACAACAGTTATATCAGTCCTCATCTTGGGGATGTTAATTCCTCATGAAGAAAGGAAACTCCTTAGAGATCCAAAGAGGCAGAGCAGGCAGAGCAGGCCCACTGACCATGGAACATTAACTGGGCACCCCTGCTTCAACAACTGCTGCAGTCTTCAAGGCCCACTGACCTTGGAACATTAACTGGGCACCCCTGCTTCAACAACTGCTGCAGTCTTCAAGGCCCACTGTCCATGGAACATTAACTGGGCACCCCTGCTTCAACAACTGCTGCAGTCTTCAGCTAAGTTCCACAGCTTTTCCCCACTAACCTCCAGGTGGTAACAGGTGTAAAAGCCCTTTGAGATTCTTTGTTCCCTTGATTAATCCTCTCTTGGTTCTTGAAATCGTTGTGTCCAAAGTGAAACAGACTTCACATCACTGACAACATTATCTCTCGGTTCCCACAATCCTCAGGGGTTGTTCGAGACATCACAGTTTCACACTGCTGATGTATGTATGTATGTAAGTCATTTATACAGTGCCTGAATTCAGCATTTCTGCTGCTCTTCGGCGCTTTACACAACAGCATATTGTCGTTTCAGTCTTGGAAGAGGAAGGTCTTTAGGCCTCTTTTGAAGCTGGACAGAGATGGGGCAGCTCTGAGTGGTTCTGAGAGAGTTCCACAGCCTCGGGGCGGTAGCAACAAAAGCTCTTTCTCCCCATTTTTTGGACTTCACTTGGGCACATCTGAGGAGAACACTATGGGCCGATCTGAGATCGCGGGCTGGTTTATACAGATTGACCAGGCCACATAGTTACGATGGCATATTTTCCTCTTTGAGACATTTGTAGACGAGCGTGCAGATCTTGAAGACAACTCGCTTGTGAACAGGTAGCCAGAGCAGATTTTTGAGTACTGGGCCGATGTGTTCCATCTTCTTTACTCTTTTCACCATTCTGGCGGCACAGTTCTGTATACGTTGAAGCTTGCAGAGTCTCTTTTTGGGAAGGCCCTGTGGTACAGAATTGCAGTAATCCAATCTGCCAATTATTAGTGCATGAACCCCTTTCTTTGTGGCTTCCTCTGATAAAAACTTTCGAATTTGGCCCACTCTATGGAGATGATAGATGCAGGACCGGCAGACTAAAGTGACATGGTCGGTGAGCTCTAGCTTTCTATCAAAGACAACACCAAGGTTACGGGACAATTCTGAGGGCATGATGACGGTGTCACCCATTCTGACTTGGACAGGTGGCATTCGAGCCAGCTTATGGTGGGAACCGATAACAATGACCTCATTCTTGTCTTAATTGAGCTTCAAGAAATTGTTTTTCATCCAAAGTTTTACCTCCCGCAGGCAACTTTCCAGTTGCAGTACATCACCGGAGGCTTTCCCAAGTTCTGTAGTGATATAGACCTGGACCCGTATCCAGAACGGCGATTTATCTTTTTAACACTCGATTTATCCCCTAACCCCGGGTTATCTTGATCGGTTAGATAAGGTACGCTTGTCAGAGGATCCTAGGTTGCGCTTTGCTATATATACTGGTTTCCAGCCAAGGGAGAGCGGAACAGACAGTTGGAATCGTCTGAGTTTAGAGATAAATCGGGGTTTAAATAACTCGCCGTTCTGGATACGGGCCCTGGGTGTCATCGGCAAACATATGAGTAGGTATTCCATGTTTCTTGAATATATTGTTCAGAGGGAGCATGTAGATGGAAAACAGCAGTGGTCCAAGAACTGAGCCTTGGGGAACTCCATAGATCAGTTTTGACGGGGAAGAATTACGACGCCCAACTTTCACTGATTGTGATCGATCATGCAGATAAGAGTTTATCCATTTCAGGGTTACCTCTTTTAGTCCCAATTTCTGCTGCAGTCTATTCAGGAGGATGGTGTGGTCTATGGTAACAAACGGGGCAGAGAGGTCCAACAAAACCACAACCACAACCTTCTGTGAGTCAATGGCTCTCAAGATGTCGTTCTGGATCTTTAAGATGGCTGTTTTATTGCTGATCAGACCCAACTCTTCCCCAGTCACCGACCAGGCAAACGCAGCATCGGTCACCCACTGAAGTCTTACCATTCACTGTTCCTGAGTTAGGGGATAAGAGTAAAATACTGACTGACAATGTCATCCAATGACCCCCTCGTTATCTGGAGCCCTTGGCTGTTGAGCTTTCAGGGTCTGCTCCAATACCTCAGCCTAGGGCAGTCCCAAACAGCTGAAGATGCTACGGGGGGCATGAGGACAAGATTAGATCATTCCTGAAGATGCAATAGTGCATTCCCACCAGCCTGGAAGGTCAAGGCCAACCCAAACAAAACAACAAACTGGTTGCGAAATGCCGTATCCGCCATGAGAACATCACTGCACATATCCACCATGAGAACACCACTGCACATATCCACCATGAGAACATCACTGCACATATCCACCATGAGAACATCACTGCACATATCCACCATGAGAACATCACTGCACATATCCACCATGAGAACATCACTGCACATATCCACCATGAGAACATCACTGCACATATCCACCATGAGAACATCACTGCACATATCCACCATGAGAACATCACTGCACATATCCACCATGAGAACATCACTGCACATATCCATCAATCAAATACCTGGAAGAACCACCACTGTTATGTCATCAGCAGAGGACCCCAAGGGCAAAACCCAAAGATGGAAACCCATTCCCTCCCGCAAAGGAATCAAGAACATTCCAGAAGGTTGGGCCTACACACCTGGTCTTGCTGGGCCAGACTGTCGTAGTGGCTGATGATGAACTGGTAGTGGTGCTGGCGCCAGGTAAAGACATCGCTCCAGTGAGACAGGTCATCGGATATCATGGGCACTCGATTCCTGCAGGTAAACATCAACAGGGTAGTAATGGTGGTGGTGTGGGTGGAGGTCAGAGAGCAGAGGTAGAGACTGGGATGGAGGGGGAGGGTGGTAATGGTGGTGGTGTGGGTGGAGGTCAGAGAGCAGAGGTAGTGACTGGGATGGAGGGGGAGGGGAGGGAGGTAATGGTGGTGGTGTGGGTGGAGGTCAGAGAGCAGAGGTAGTGACTGGGATGGAGGGGGAGGGGAGGGAGGTAATGGTGGTGGTGTGGGTGGAGGTCAGAGAGCAGAGGTAGTGACTGGGATGGAGGGGGAGGGGAGGGAGGTAGTGGTGACTGTAATGGTTGTATTGGTGGTGGAAGTGAGAGTGGTGGTGATAGTGAAGGTGAGAGTGGTGGAGGAGGTAGTGGAAGTGAGAGTGGTGGTGATTGTGAAGGTGAGAGTGGTGGAGGAGGTGGTGGAAGTGAGAGTGGTGGTGATAGTGAAGGTGAGAGTGGTGGAGGAGGTGGTGGAAGTGTGAGTGGTGGTGATAGTGAAGGTGAGAGTGGTGGAGGAAGTGGTAGAAGTGGTGAAGGTGAGTGGCGTTGAGGGTGATGATGATGGTGGAGGTGAGAGTGGTAGTGGTGGTAGAAGTGAGAGCAGTGGTGGTGGTATGGTAGTGGTGGAGGTGATGTAGGAGGTAGTGGTAGCAGTGGTGGAGGTGAGAGTGGTGGTGGTGGTGGTGGTAGCAGTGGTGGAGGTGGTGGTAGCAGTGATGGAGGTGGTGGTAGTAGTGGTAGCAGTGGTGGTAGCAGTGGTGGAGGTAATGGTAGCAGTGGTGGCAGTGGTACAGATAGTGGTGGTGGAGGAGATGGAGCCGAATGGTGAGAGAAGTAATCATCAGAATTGGCAAAGAATGATGAAGAACAAGATCATGATAATGTTGATAATGACAATATCAATGAAGACGATGACGACCACAATAATGACAAGGAGGATGATGATTATGAGATATTATGACAAGAAAACATTACCACCATCATCACTCTCAATAACAACCACAGCAGAAACCTTTCAATCAACAACCCACCAATCAAAATCCTACGATACAGCATGGGTGTGCAACCTACTTCCAGGTCTTGACAATGGCCTTCATGTCCTGGACGGACGAGGAGCGGACGATGTTGCCGGGCGTCAGCCCCTGGTTGACCTGTGCAGCTTCCTGCAGCTCCATGATCTGCTGCGCCGCCTGCAGCAGCTGCACGTGGATGTGAGAGACCACACTGGGCAGGCGCCGCCACTCGCGGATGGCCATGTTGGTAGACACCTCCACGAGGCGGTCCACCTGCAGGGACAGAGACCGATGCACAGTGCAGGGACAGAGAGCGATGCACAGTGCAGGGACAGAGACCGATGCACAGTGCAGGGACAGAGACTGATGCACAGTGCAGGGACAGAGACCGATGCACAGTGCAGGGACAGAGACTGATGCACAGTGCAGGGACAGAGACCGATGCACAGTGCAGGGACAGAGACCGATGCACAGTGCAGGGACAGAGACCGATGCACAGTGCAGGGTCAGAGACCGATGCACAGGCCAGGGACGACTGGAGGCAAAGATGGGAAGGGAGGAGGGAGTCAAGGGAGGGACTGCAAACACTGAGAGGGGCAGACACAGCACAATGCAGTCTGAGAAATATGATGGATGCGGGGTGATGAGGGGTGATGAGGGGTGATGAGGTGTGATGAGGGGTGGTGAGGGGTGATGAGGGGTGATGAGGGGTGATGAGGGGTGATGAGGGGTGATGAGGTGTGATGAGGTGTGATGAGGGGTGATGAGGTGTGATGAGGGGTGATGAGGGGTGATGAAGGGTGATGAGGTGTGATGAGGGGTGATGAGGGGTGATGAGGGGTGATGAGGGGTGGTGAGGGGTGATGAGGGGTGGTGAGGTGTGATGAGGGGTGATGAGGGGTGGTGAGGGGTGATGAGGGGTGATGAGGGGTGATGAGGTGTGATGAGGGGTGATGAAGGGTGATGAGGGGTGATGAGGGGTGATGAGGTGTGATGAGGGGTGGTGAGGGGTGATGAGGTGTGATGAGGGGTGATGAGGTGTGATGAGGGGTGATGAGGTGTGATGAGGTGTGATGAGGGGTGATGAGGTGTGATGAGGGGTGATGAGGTGTGATGAGGGGTGATGAGGTGTGATGAAGGGTGATGAGGGGTGATGAGGTGTGATGAGGTGTGATGAGGTGTGATGAGGTGTGATGAGGGGTGATGAGGTGTGATGAGGGGTGATGAGGGGTGATGAGGTGTGATGAGGTGTGATGAGGGGTGATGAGGTGTGATGAGGGGTGATGAGGTGTGATGAGGTGTGATGAGGGGTGATGAGGGGTGATGAGGGGTGGTGAGGTGTGATGAGGTGTGATGAGGTGTGATGAGGGGTGATGAGGTGTGATGAGGGGTGATGAGGTGTGATGAGGTGTGATGAGGGGTGATGAGGTGTGATGAGGGGTGATGAGGGGTGATGAGGGGTGATGAGGGGTGATGAGGGGTGATGAGGTGGTGATGAGGGGTGATGAGTGGTGATGAGGGGTGATGAGGGGTGATGAGAGGTGATGAGTGGTGATGAGTGGTGATGAGGGGTGATGAGGGGTGATGAGGGTGATGAGGTGTGATGAGGGGTGATGAGGTGTGATGAGGGGTGATGAGGTGTGATGAGGGGTGATGAGGGGTGATGAGGGGTGGTGAGGGGTGATGAGGGGTGATGAGGGGTGATGAGGGGTGATGAGGGGTGGTGAGGGGTGATGAGGGGTGATGAGGGGTGATGAGTGGTGATGAGTGGTGATGAGGGGTGATGAGGGGTGATGAGGGGTGATGAGGGGTGATGAGGGGTGATGAGGGGTGATGAGGGGTGATGAGGGGTGATGAGGGGTGATGAGGGGTGATGAGGTGTGATGAGGTGTGATGAGGTGTGATGAGGGGTGATGAGGGGTGACTTGATGTGATATCATGTCATATGATGAGATGTGATTTAATGAAGTGTGATGTGATGTGATGTAATAAGTTGTGATATCATGTAATTATATGAGATGTGATTCATTGTGATGTAATGCCATGTGATCTCATGAGATGGAATGCAGTGAGATGTGATGTAATGAGATGTGATGTAATGAGATGGGATGTAATGAGATGGGATGTAATGAGATGGGATGTAATGAGATGGGATGTAATGAGATGGGATGTAATGAGATGGGATGTAATGAGATGGGATGTAATGAGATGGGATGTAATGAGATGGGATGTAATGAGATGGGATGTAATGAGATGGGATGTGATGTAAAGGCCTCCGCACACGAGGCAACTCCACTGCGGCAACTCGATTGCTTGCCATACATTGCTTCGTGTGCAATGTTGGTTGAAAGCAACTGGCATTCCAAGCAACTTTCCACGCCACCAGCAACTGAGTTGCTCGTGTTTAAACCTGTTCTAGTATTGGGGGCAGTGGCGTGCCACTCTAGCCACTCTCTATGAATCCACCAATCACCGGGCGACTTAGGGCCTCGTTCTCGCGTTCTCGCGACTATTGCACATTTATGGCGGACATGTCTTCGCTTCACACAGAAAATGCTTAATTTGGGGACATTAGAAACCCCCATCCAAAGAAAATGTAAACCATG